>PVJN01009191.1:0-61723 GCA_004026805.1 Lasiurus borealis | reverse complement strand
TTTTTAAAGGGCTGCACAGCACTGCATATGCTATTTTAAATGAGATTATTATTCTTCATTTTTAGAATGGTGGTTGGTTTTATTGGTTGATAAATTCCCAATTACTGATATTCATGAGTGAAACATTGATGATGTGACTGGAATCCCTCATAATTCAAGAATCATTAATATGACTGCCCCATGGAGGCACAATGCTCTATCTCAGGTTTATTTTAATAATAAAACCTTTAGAATTTTAATAATGAAACCTACTTAAGGCCCTTTGCTCAAGAAGCCTGAATCACTGATCACTGCAATTACTGCTAAGGCAGCTGTAGAGCAATTTAACAGGATAATAGTGAATAGGATAAATTACACCTCAGAACCTTAATGGATTGATATGCAGAAATATGCAAGGGAAGATAGGCTGGGGGAGGTGTACCTATTGAGTTGTAGTCTGTAGTTTTATAAAACAGGAAACTGGGCCATTGTAGCCATTACTACTTGGAATGAGTTATTCTGTACCAACCTCTGGGGCTCTGTAGTGCGTAGAGCATTCTGTTTATTATAGACTACAAATGGAATTAATTCTCTTGTTTGTGTGCCTCTGTGGAGTGGGTGGAAAAATCTATGTGACTTGCTAATTGTCTTATTTAGAATACTCCCCTTTTTAATCAAAGAATTCGTATCTTTTGTGTAAAAATAGAGAGGCAGACAGGTTACAAATAGTTGCTGGCCAAGGGAATAACAGTTTCTGCCAGGTGAGTGGTTTAAAAGGGCAGATTGGAAAAATAACTAACTGGGACGGTAAGGGTTCAGCTTGTATTTACAAGGCTAACATAGTCTGCCAGTGTGTTGGGCACAGGGGAGGGAATAGATCAGCTAAGAAATAAGTACAGTGCTTGCTTTGTGCGTCCCTGGATGTGTATTTAGGGAAGACTAGTAAGGATGTGGGTCACATGGAGGAGGGGCTTTCAAAGGAAGCAAATTCAGGAGACTTGGCTTTAGTTCTACCCCATGGACATTCCTTGGCATCTGGTCACACTTTGGATGCCTTAGCATCTCGTGCCTTCATCCCCACCAAAGCCCTTGGAGCACAGGAGAGAACTGCAAGAATGCAGTATTTTCTCTCTTAATTTTTTTATCAGCAGTAATATAACTTAACATGCCATTGGATTTGGAGTAGTGTTGTGCTAAAATTAAAGCAACTTAAATTGTCTTGAGATGCAGAAAGCCCTGTTGGAAAAAGGAGCAGGGAAAAGTTGAGAGAACAAGACAGGTGGGAGTACTCCTCTGAGCTGGAGAAAGGGCCGTGCCCAAGAAGGATGCCTCAGAGATAGCATGGTCAGAGAATTTTCAAATCCTGGCTCTGCCCTTTTGCCAAGTTATAAAAGCTCTGATTTATAATTATTTTAATCTGTAAAATGAGAACAATCTCTACTGTGCAGAGGTTTTTTATAAAACATTATTAAATGAGATAATGGATATAAAGTAAGCTCTAATAGGTGGTAGCTGCTACTATTATTAAGAGAATCTTCTAAAGGAACTCATTTGTACATTTAGAGAAGGAAGGTGCTTTCTCTTGCATCAGGACACTGGTGCTGTTGGCGGTAAATCAGGAGGGCTGCCTTTAAGATTGGGAAACATTGACAGTTTGGAGGAAGGTGTTAGTTGCCATGGCAACCTGGGAATTCATTTGGAGGGAGAATTGTGACTGGAGGTTATCTCACTATAAGAGACTGACTGGTGGAGATTAAAAAAGAAAAAGAAAAAAAAAGGCCCGTCTAGCAGGTTTGAAATCATGCTCTGTATCAGCAGGAAATACCAAGAGACATGGTTTAGAGAAACTTCTGTACACAGGTCAGAATGTTGTGTGGGCCTTCCATGGCAATGGGAATGTGGCTTAGTGGGCCTATATACTGCTGCCGGTTTGTGCTCTTGTTCACATGTATCACTTGGGCACAAAAAATAAAATAAAAAACTATGAATAAGATTTTAGTGAGGGTTGTGTTTTTGTTTTTTGTTTTTTGTCATCTGAAAACATGACATAAAATTGTCACACATTTTCCTACTGTTGGTTATCAGTCCCCAAGAAGGTTTTAGTTATAAAGAGAATGAGTACTCTGTGCACCATAATTATTTAATTTGTTCCTAATTTAAACAACATAATGAATATAGGTATGTCCTCTTGATTGGCAACTAAGATGTATTTTCTTCTTGTAAAGGCTATTCTGGTAATATCACTGATTTTGGAAAGCTTTCTGGTATGATGTACATGATGCCCATTGTTAGTCTAATTCTTTAGTATACCTTCTGTTATATGTTACCTTCTAATTGCAACCTTGCCCAGACACAGAAGAATGGACCGAATGAAACCCCTTAGAACAGTATAATTCTAGATTTGCTATTTAATTCTACATAGGCTTCCATTGCTCATCCATATCTACTTCTCTCCTCCCCTTGGAAATTAGGTGTGGCCATGTTAGTTGCTTAGGCCAGTGAAATGTGACCATACATGGTACTTTTGGGCAGAAGCAATAGCCAGTATGAGATACGCAGTACACTGTTTTCCTGCCTTGATGATATGAAAGTTTGTCACCAGGTAGAGCCTATCAGTCTAGGTCCTTGAACAAAAATGATTAACAAATTTTCCCTCTCCTAACTTGTGTTGGACACAGCAAGCAGGAAATGAGCTTCTATTATGTTAGGCCCCTGAAATTTGGGGCATGTTTGCTACTGCCCAGACCCAGCCTGTTCTCATTGCTTTGATAAATTCTTAACACATATTATTAAGTATTTTACAGCATGCCAGCCCCCATCCTTCATGGAGCTTATATTCTATGAGGGAGAAAGATAATAAATAAGCAAACAAGTGAATAAAGTTAATTAATAATTAATTGAGGTAAGTGCTATGAAATAAAATAAATAAGGTTATGTGACAGGCAAACCTCCAAAGAGCAGAGGTCATGAGAAGGAAATGGATATTTCCCCAAACCCTTGTTAATATTCTTTAATAGTTCTAGATATATGTTAAAACTTGGGTGCTTCCATAGTAGATTTATTTGCCTTGGAAAACAGATATCACTAAACATAAGAGAGAAATATATTGTATTACTTGATAACATTGTGACAAAATTAAATAGCTAGTGTATTCCAAAATAAAATGACAGCTGAGAATGATGTTTGCTTTGCATCTTTGAAAACTTACTAGTTTCCCACTGGATAAACTGAGAGATGAAATCTGCATTTGGTTTATGTGTTAAATCCCTCTTGGAGACCAACCGTCTTGAGCATTCAGACTGTCTTGACATCTGGTTTCTTTTTTAAAAATATATTTTTATTTTTATTGATTTCAGAGAGGAAGAGAGAGAAAGAGATAGAAACATCAGTGATGAGAGAGAATCATTGATCTGCTACCTCCTGCATGTCCCCTACTAGGGATCGAGCCCACAACCCGGGCATGTGTCCTTGACCGGATTTGAACCTTGCAGGCTGATGCTCTATCCACTGAGCCATACCAGCTAGGACTGACATCTGGTTTCTTGGGTGGACACAGGTCCAGTTTAGTAGTGTTAACCTGGCTCTTATACTGAGAAGTAGAATAGAAATAGATACATAATATCTTATGTAATATGATTTTGGAAGAAATTGCAGTGATGAAATATTTTCTTATATTTTCCATTAATATCTGCAATGAAAGTTTTGAGACTGTGTTTTCTGAAAGAAGCATGGGGATAGAACTCAGGTCTGGTTGTTGAGGGACAGCGGTACCATTGCCAGCTGGCAATGATTTACTTAGTGTGACCATAATACTGTAAGAGGTCTCGGTACAAGAGTGGGCAACATCTATTCTGCTTTGAAGGGAATTGAGAAGAGTTGTGCTTGGGAGTTGTCTTGGGAGGAAAGCTTTAGCTTTTATTTTCTCCCTTTGGGGCAAAGCAGAGCAGTGAAAATAGGGGAAGTTCATGAGAGGAGACAAGTTTCAGTGACAGTTAAAAGAAGAACTGAGTATTAAGAAAGTATGGATGTTAATCAGAGCACGGACTGCTGATTCTGTGTGGAAATTCAGAAAAAAAGCTTTTGCAAATGCCATGATAAGGATTTTGAAGGGTTGCTCATGGTGATGTGATGTTTGCCCCCATCTGTAAAACCAGTCTTATGATCATCCTCAGAGGTAAATTGAGAATCTCTAAGCTGGAGTCCAGACATTTTTTTTCTGTCTTGGGTATTTTAGTCATCTCATATTAGCACATGCTCTGAAAATCTCAACTGGATGATAGTAGAAAAAATAGATAAAGTAAGAACTACATAAAATTGAAGTTATATATCCTTGCAAATATATGGCTATGTTGATATAGTGTAAATTTCCATGCCAGGACGCATGCCAACAATTTAATGATGTGTATAGCAAAGGCCCTTGTTAAACCCATTCAGAAATCCTAAATGAGTTGCAAGTCTGAAAGTATTGAAGGTAAAGGCCAAAAATAACGATCATGTTACCTAGGGTCTCATGAATAATTCAGCTGAGTTTAATGCTTTTTCCATGGCGAAAATAAAGCTGAAATATTTGGCATGATGTAGGCAAATTATATCCTCTTTTGGAGGAAGGTGTTGGTCATGAGGAATGTGAGAAAGGCGGAGGAAAATAAGCAATCTTTTCATATTTCTCTTAATGAAATATATGGAATCTCTCAACATTCCACCTCTAAAGAGGTAAATATATAAAAATTCAAGTTGGAAGTTTAAAGGTGTTTTCTTTGAATACTCACTAATAGTTCAAGATTTGGTTTGGGGCTTGAGAGCATTCAGAAAATTGCTACTAAATCATAGAAAGATGGCCAGAGAAATACAGAAAGAGAAAGCATGTCTGGTAATCTTGGTGATATGCAAGCCAAGGAATATTGGTCAGTTTCAAGAAAATAATAATAAAATAATAATTCTTAGACATGAACAAAGTTTATGGATGTTTGTGAAAGTTGCATGCAAATTAAATAACTGTAAATTTAATAATAATTTAAAGGCATTAGTAAAATATTATAACAAGACCTGCCAGAAGATTAGAATTACATTTTATAAAGTGAACATGTTTTTTTCTCTTCAACTTAATTTCCAAACTTAAGTTTTAGTATATGGCTTTAACATAAATTGAGATCTTTGCTATCTAGAGAATAAAGCTCTGGATGTTCCATATTTTCAGACTTTTATTTTTGTCTCCTAAATAGATGAATTTTTATATTTCTTTCTACCTTTCTCCTAAAAATAATGGAAGAGAAGTAAGTTAATGGAATGTAGGCATGCTTGAGCTTAAGAAGTTTAGAGATCTAGTTCAAGTCACTTATTTGATAAAAACTAATGCTTAGAAAGATTATGTGATTTGCCCAGAGTTGCCTGTTACAAAAGAGAGGGTGACTAATAATAAATAGGGTAAGAAGAACCCAAAGAAAAAAATCCTTATTTATTAAAAATATATGGAAAGGGAAACGGATCTGGTTCGCATGGCCCATTTCTTTCACCTACTATCCTTTCTATTGCCTGAAATATGATGCGATGCCTGGAAGTTCAGTTGTCATTTTGTGATATGAAGTGCTATGCTAATTCACTGAATAATAATTGATGGAGCCCTGAATTCTTAATAATATCATCAAGGTGCTTGATGCACTTCTCACTTCCAGGATTCTTGATTGGAGTTCTTCTGAATATCCTGGACAAGGTAATTCTACTTAGAACAACCCACAACTAAAACAAAATTTTAAAAATCTTTTTGACATCTCATAGGGTCAACACATTATGAGGACCAAGATCCTGGAGAACAAGGAAACTCAGAGCAACACTGGGGCAACTTTTCCCCTGGGGCACCCCCTGGTTCTGGAAGAGGCTACTGAGAGGCTAGAACTTTCTGACATGGCGATAGTACTATAAAATTGAATTCAGGATATGCCAAAGAAGAATGGGCCCTAGTACATATCCTGAGCATTGGACTGAACTTTAGGACTAAACATGAACTAGAAATTAAGTAGCCCTTCTAGGAATTGAGGCCCAGCTTCACACATATTACTCCCTGACTGGATTAAGGATCCTGATTGTATGGCTGGTTTCCTTACCTATGTCTCGGAAGCAAAGGAAAATACTGTTCAGAGAAAGATAATATTGTCATATGGTTTAAATTATTTTTATAATTTTTTTCATATAAAATGCTCAGTAAATAATAAAAAGCAACCAGATATATAAGGTGATATGATAATATGATTTCAAACCAAGAGGAAACAGACAGTAGAAAGAGATCTACAGGGGACCCAGATAATAGTGTTATCAGACTTGGATCAAAAAGAAGCATTGCAAAATATGTTTATGAATAAGAACAAAGTCAATAATTTTGGCAGAGATATGGAAACTAAAAACTGGACAAAATGACCATTATAAAGCTAAAAATATAACAATGAAAGTTAGAATTTATTGGATGGATCTCATGCAGTTGAAAAAAGAATTAGTAAACTAGTGATATACTTGAAGAAAATATCCAGAGGGAATCTCAGAGATCAAAGTTGCTTATTAAAATTTATAAAGGAATACTGAGATATAAGGAATCACACATAGAAAATATTTAACACACTAGTAATTGAAGGCCCAGAAAAAGAGGATAGAGACCAGGATAAAAGCAATAACTAAAGAGATAATGTTGAGTTATTTTCCAAAAGTACAAAATATAGCAAACTACAGATTCAAGAAGTACTTTGAACCATGCAGAATAAGCCAGGAAAACTGCACCCTGAGCAGTGGCCATGCCTACTCTGAAACAAAGACATAATAAAAAAATCTTAAGAGTAACCAAAGGGGAGAAAATGCATATTACTTTTAGTGACAGCTGAATATTCAATTAAAATAAAATGGAATAGGGAGGCAGAAAAAAATGGATTGATATTTTCAAAGTATTCAAGGGATATATGTCATGATAGATTTAAAACAGAAGCAAAGGTAAGGATAACAGCAGAAGAATAATACATGTAAATTACATATGTTCTCACATAGAAATAAAGCAAATAAAACTAGAGAAGTGGGGAGGCTAGTAAAAAAAGAGAGAATAGGGTAAGATTGTCACAAAGCTAATAGGTAGAAATCAAAATATTAATTAAAAGCTGACAGGCCAAATAGTAGTGATACCGTTGAATTTAACCTAATTTTGAATAGCTGGCAGAATGCTTGCTTTGTTGCCGCGCCCAGCTTGGGCTGGCCCCCAGAGTCAGAATGGACACGGACAGGGACAGGGGTCTTGCCTGCAGCCTCTGCGGCTGAGCACAGGCCCAAAGAGGGGACAGTGGGCCACCCTCCTGCGGAAGCAGCGTAGCTCCCGGTGGCTCCCGCAGAAGCATTGAGCAGCCTACTGAGAGATGGGCTACCAGTGTTATTTATAATACCCAAACAACTACTAAAATGCCCAGCAGAAGTAGAATGGATAAGTATAAATTGTGGTATATTTACACAGTTGAGTACTACCATAGATCCCAATGAGAATACATGAAGTACATGTAACAATATGGATAAATCTCATAATCATGTTGAGCAAAAGAGAAGTACATAGATTCTATTTAAAAAAATTTATTTTTATTTGAGCTTTATTGAGGTATAATTGATGTGCAAAATTGTAAGATGTTTAAGGGTTAATCATGGTGATTTGGTATAAGTATACTCTGAAAAGTTTCCCTCCATCTAGTTAACACATCACTTCACATCTTTATTTTTTGTTTTTAGTGAAAACATTTAAATTCTGTCTTAGTGATTATCAAATATACTGTGCAGTGATATATTATTATTATTATTATTCTGCCTATTTTAAACCTTATATATTATATGATATATATGACATATATAATGTATACTTCCTATGTAACATGAAGTTTTAAAAATATATATTTTATTGATTTTTTTACAGAGAGAAATGGAGAGGGATAGAGAGTTAGAAACATCGATGAGAGGGAAACAATCGATCAGCTGCTTCCTGCACACTCCCTACTGGTATGTGCCCTTGACCGGAATTGAACCTGGGACCCTTCAGTCCACAGGCCAATGATGCTCTATCTACTGAGCCAAACCGGTTAGGGCAATATATGAGGTTTTTGTATATGTAATATTATATATAAAATATAAACTTCATATCTAATATATATGAAGACTCATAGTGCCTCTTGGGGGAGGGTAATGTCTGGAAAGGGACACAAAGGGACTGCTGGAGCACTAGAGCACTTTCTCCAACTGGTTACCAGTTGCATGGTTTTCTTAATTTTGTGAAAATTCTTTAAGATGAAAACTTAAGATTTTTGTTCTTTTTGGTACAGATGTTACATTTTAATAAAAGTCTTACATTAAAAATAAAACTGTTTACTAGCAAAAGGCAAAGTGTAGAAGTCCCTTGGAATATTGGAGTCATTGAAGAGTGATATATTTTTAAGTTTAATTTTTGTTGTTGACATTACTATAGATGTCCTTTATTCTTCTTCCCCTCCTCCCACTTTTTCCCTGCACCAAGCCCCACCACACTATTGTCTGTGTTCTTGGGCTATGCATATATTCATATAAAATCTTTGGTTTATCTCTTCCTCTTTCCCCAACCCCCTTCCCCTCTGAAATCTTTCAGTCTATTCCATGCATCTATGCCTCTGGATCTATTTTGTTCTTAAGTTTATTTTGTTCACTAGATTCTACCAATAAGTGAGATCATGGGATATTTGTCTTTCTCTGACTGCTTATTTCACTTAGCATAATGGTCTCTAGGTCCACCTATGCTATTGCAAAAGGTAAGGGATCCTCTTTTTTTACAGCAGGGAGGTATTCCCTTATGTAAATATAGAACAGCTTTTTTTACTCACCCTTCTACTGATGGGCACTTGGACAGTTTCCAGATCTTAGCTATTGTAAATAGCACTGCTATAATAAACATAGTGATGCATATATTCTTTTTGGTTGGTGTTTCAGGATTCTTAGAATATATTCTTAGAAGTGGGATTGTTGGGTCAAACGGCAATTCAATTTTTTTTAAGTTTTTTTAAAAAATATATTTTATTGATTTTTCATAGAGAGGAAGGGAGAGGGATAGAAAAATCAGAAACATCGATGAGAGAGAGACATCGATCAGCTGCCTCCTGCACACCCCTCACTGGAGATGTGCCTGCAAGCAAGGTACATGCCCTTGACCAGAATCGAACCCAGGACCTTTCAGTCCCCAGGCTGACTCTCTACCCACTGAGCCAAACCAGTCTCGGTGGCAATTCAATTTTTAATTTTTTGAGGAGACTCAATATAATAATGGCTGCACTAGTTTGCATTCCCATCAGCAGTGAACTAGGGGTCCCTTTTCTCCATATCCTCACCAACACTTGTTCGTTGATTTTGTTGATGGTAGCCATTCTGGCAGGTGTGAGATGAAACCTCATTGTAGTTTTAATTTGCATCTCTCTGATGATTAGTGACATTGAACATTTTTTTTCGTATGTTTATTGGCCATCTATATGTCCTCATTAGAGAAATAATTTATTCCAATCATTTGCCCATTTTTAAATTGGATTGTTTATATTCCTTTTATTGAGTTGTGTGAGTTTTTTTTATATATTTTGGAAATAAACCCCATACTGTGGGATCCCTTTTTATTTTGGTGATGCTTCATTTTGCTGTGCAGAAGCTTTTTAGTTTGATGTCGTTCCATTTTTTTTTTTTGTATTGGTGAAAATTCTACTATGTGAAATGTCTGAGATTTTACTGCCCATATTTTCTTCTAGGACTTTTATGGCTTCACACCTTATATTTAAGTTTTTTATCCATTGAGAGTTTATTCTTATATATGGTGTTGAGAATGATTTTTTTAAGAAAAAATTATTTATTGAATTTTGAGAGAGACATCAATCTATTGTTCCACTTACTTATGCATTCATTGGTTAATGCTTGCATGTTCCCTGGCCAGGGATCAAACTTGCAATCCTGGTGTATCAGGATGATGCTCAACTAACTGACCTACCTGGCCATGGCAAGAGAGTGATTTTTAATTCCAGTTTGTATAAATACTATATTTCGGCTATGAAAGCCATTTCCTTTTCCTTATAATACCTCAGTGTTGCCCCCTAGATTCTTTTTTTCCCATTTCCATATTAAAAAATAGAGTCCAGAAAAAAACAGGGTAGAAGACTCAGAAGTAGATCTGAATGCACACAAGAATTTAGCACAGAGTAAACTGGCATTTCCAATTGTGGGATAGGAGGGAGAAATGGATTTTTCAGTAACTAATTTTGAGACAACTTGGTAGCCGTTTAGAAAATTTAAAATTGGATCCTTATCTTCCTCTTTCTGTGAAAGTAAATTTTAGATGGAGTAAAATATCTATATAAAAAAAATAAAACCATAAAAATTGTAAAAGAAAACATGAGAGAACATTTTTTTTTAAACCAAGTAGTATAATCTAAGCATGACAGAAAGTTTAGAAGCTGTATGAGAAAAGATTGGTAAATTTAAAAAGTTCTACATGGTAATACAAAGTCAGTAGATGAACTATAAACAAAATCAATAGTTGAACTGGGAACAGAGTTTATAGCACATGACAAAGGGCTAATTTCTCTTATAGATAAAGTGCTCACAGTCAACAGAAAGTAAATAAAAGTTCAGTAATTTAAACTAAAATATGAGCAAAGAGCATAAACTGTTGTTTAAAGAAGCAGAAAATCCACAGACTTATTTCAACATATGAAGATAAGAATGTAGGGAAAAGATGTCCCCATCACATTCATAATAAATACAAATTACAACTGCAGTATATAATCATTTTTTACATATTAGATAAAAACATTTTTTAATATATTATGTTTTCAGGGTATAGAGCAGCATTGCTGGTTGGGCATTATCTGAAAGAATTTAAACAGTAAATGCCCTTTGACCTAGCAATTTGCTTCCAAGACTTTATTCTATAGATATAGATATACTCATGTCTGCATTTAGACAGCGTTGCTTATGGTGGCAAAAAAGGGGAAGCAATGGCAAGGACCATCAGAAAGGGACTGATTGAATAAATGAAGGCACAGCCATCTAGTTGACTGGAATGCAGCCAGTGAAAAAGGAGGGGCAGGTAAATATGTACTGATATGAAAAATCTTCAGGCTAAACTGATAAATGGGGGAGGGGCATATGCACATAAGTATGTACCTAGACTATTTCTGGAAGGATGTGCAAGAAGAGAATAGTAGCAGTGTTTCCTCAGAAGTCCAGAATTTTGAGGCAGAGTTCCAGATAGGAGGGAAATTTACCTGTTCACTCTTTAGTACTGTCTGAAAGTGTTTTCCTCAGGAGAGTGTTATACTCATTTAGGAAAACTAAGTCAAAAGAAAACCAAACCACTTCTCTCCAGAATGATTCTTAGCAGAGGTGCTGTGCTGTTGGGTATATTGTATCCCTGTCCCTGTAGACTAAATGCCAGTAGCACTTTCCTAATCATTATGGGAACAAAAAATGCTCCTGTAACACTTCTGTGCACTCCAGGGTGTGGGCTGAGTGTGGTGCTATTTGAATGAAGGATTCGTCTACTTACACATGCCTCCACCAGAGCCGGGGATCAAACCTGCCATACTGCTCTTTTCCCCTGACTGGGAATCAAACACACAACCCTTTGGTGTGCAGGCTGACACTCTTACCAGGGTTTCTCAGTTCCCAGGTTCCATTGGCCTAGCAGGTTTTGACATGGGCAGCTATCAACCTTTAACTAGAGAAGAGCATAAGTGAAAGCCATTCACAGTGGACATTGACCTGGCCAGTGGCTGGTTAGAGCACTTTAACTATGCGGAGTTGCACCCTTACTGGAGAGAGGTGTAGCACGCAGGCTTTGGTGGGCAAGGATTGAAGCAGGATTTTGGTTTCCTTCTCTTAAAAGGCATGGAGGATTGATTGTATCCTATTAGGATTGGCCCCTTTTTCTGTAGTGAGCTTTTTCACTTTTTTTTTTCCTAAGAAAAAAATTTCTCCTACACTATTCTCTGCCAACAGGTTTTCCTGAGCTAGAAGGAACAGCTGTTTTTGTTGGAAACCACTGTCTGTCTCGCCCCTTACGGTGGTGTGCTCTCCCTCCCAGGCCAGGCCCATGTAACACTGAATTAGCATGCGAAGGCTCTCTCATGAGACTCTTCTCGTGGTGAAGAATCCGTGAGACCCTAGTTTTCCTGGAGACCGGGGGAGAGTAGAAATGGAGAGTGAGTCGAGATCTTCCTACTCAAGGGAGAGCGGTGCTCCTGTCTTGTCTACCTCCCAGTGGGGAAGAGCTGTTTCTGGCCCTCCTAAAACAGGAGACAAACTTTTTTTGTTGTTAATCCTCACCATTGATTTTTAGAGAGAGCGGAAGGGAGAAAAGGAGGGGAAGAAAGAAGGGCGGGGGTTGGGGGCTGTGGAGAGAGAGAGAGAGGTGCGAGAGAGACACATGTGCTTCCACCAGAGCCGGGGATCAAACCAGCCATACTGGTATTTTCCCCTTACTGGGAATCAAACACACAATCCTTTGGTGTGCAGGCTGACACTCTAACCATTGAGCAATACCGCTAGGGCAGGAGACAAACTTTTGAGGCACTAGAGAAAATCCAAGTTTATAGGATTCTTTTGTATCCCAGGGTCTTACAGCCCTGACACATTCAAGGGTAAAAACACGTAGGTAGAAATCTGTCTTCTCAGAACAGATCCAGAAATAGTGATTCTCTATTTTGAGTACTTTCCTGTGCAGCCCATTAACTGGGTGCCTTCTGTTATAAATTAATTTTTGTCTTAGTGTGCACACTAAATCAGAGGAAATTCCCACCCTTTGCACATCCCCTAGACTTTTCTCCTTAAAAAACATAAATAAACTGGATTTTCTTTCAGTCTTTCTCTTTCAGCTGTGGTGTGCTTTTTTCACTTCCCTGCTTTCCCCCCGTGAGGTGGGTCACCCTCTGAGTACTACTCAGAGCATTCAGGATAGTGCTCACACTAATCTTTAAAAACATTTTAAGTAACATTTATTGACTTTTTCTTCTAATTAGAAAACCAACATGTTTATCACAGGCAATTTAGAAAATAATGGGAAGCAAAATGAAGAAAGTAATGATCAGGAAAGACAATACTCTTCTTTTACATCATTTTCTCCATCTTTGCAGCCACAAACTCCTTCACTCCACTTTTTACATCTTTGGGAATCTGGGAGTTTACACAGAGATAGTTGGAGGTTCCCCTGAGACCTTGCAAGGTGGGAGAAAGCATCACATTCCTGGAGGACATTTGACTCCAAGTCACTTCCCAAGGAGAATGGCTTCTGAGAAGAAGGAGTACAGGGAGTGGTGTGGACCTGACTGTGCAGGGGTTTTTCCTTCCTATACCTGGTCAGTTTTTGCTCCTAGACAAGGGAAAGGCTGTCTGGGGATTTTTGTCTTCTTCCCGAATTCAATCTCTGTCACCCTGGCTCTTCCTCTGTGTCCTTGTGTGTTTATGGTAGAACCTCTGACTGTTCATGCTGTTGAATTTTTCAGAGAAGAATTGGGATCCCAGAGTGAGACTCTTTCTGTCTGAAGGTTCTGGGCTTTTGCTGTTGGCTGGTATCTGGAGATATTGACAGTAGGAATAAGGGGCAGGGTGATCTGATGTCACTTTAGTGTCAGATGGAACCAGTCCCAGGAGCCCTTCTTGAGGACATTGGTGTGAAAGCCCAAAGGAGATTGTCCTGATTTTGATGACCCTCAGAGTTAAGGCTTCAGGGGAAACTTCATTTTCATGAAACTCTTCTGTTGGTTATTATTATGTTGCGAGATGAAAATTTATGAGCTTTTCTGATTGATGCCATTTTTGTGATATCAGCTGTATTTCTACAAAGACAAGTGGCTGTTGGGTGTGGTAGAGTAGCCTCCAGGATAGGAGAGAGCTTGGCAGAGTTGCCTTGCTCCCAATTTATTTTTTTTCCTCTCATGCTCTCACCCAGTTGATTTTGATACTCTTATTATATTTTTCCATCATCTAAATCAAGAGCTACTTTTATTCCTAATTCTCTGAAAATTATTTATCTTTCAGAACAAGATGGGGGGAAAGAGAAACAAACAGGCTTATTAATAACTACGGCGGTTTGAAAAAAATCTTGGTGAATAACCTCCCTTGCAGATTGTAATTTTTTAGAGAAGAATATGATATAAGGATTCTCTCTGCCATCCTTCCTGCCAGATGGCTCATCAAGAAGCATTTATATCTAAGCTTTGCTGGCAGTCATCTGATTTCTCTGTGCTTCTGCCTTGTCTTCTTTAACTTTCCTTTATGGGGGTGGGGACGGCAAATGGATCCAAAGTAGCCATTCAGAGTAGCCTTTAGATGGGCACAGGTTCTTTACTATATATCCCTAATCGAGACCCTCTACTAGGTTTCTCAAAAATCCCCTCTTAGTATATGAATAGGAGCTTGCTAAGGTTTTGGTTGGTCAGAGCTCTGACCAATGAATGGCATTTTGTCTTTCCCCAGGAGGCATAGTAGTAGGTACTCAATAAAGATTAGTTGGATTGAAGTTATTTGAATTAAACATGATTTGTATGTAACTTTAGATTCAAATTAAGTTTGTTCACAGCCTGAGTTACTGTAAAATTATATATCTCTGCTCTGAATTTTCCTTTCTTTGTTACTTTTCACCCACTCACTTCCATTGCTCCAAATTTAGGCATGTTGGAAGTGAGACAAGGTGGGTGTGGAAATAACTTGGTTGAATTAAATTTTCATTCAGGGGAAGGTAGGGGCGACGGCTAAAGCCTGCAGGATCTTTGTCTGCATTTGGGGGGTTAGAAAGTGAAAACTGTGTTAGAGCACAAAAGACTAAAAGTGACAGGAGGATCTTTGCTTTAAATCCCAATTTGCCCTAGAACAGTGGTCAGCAAACTGCAGCTCACGAGTCACATGCGGCTCTTTGGTCCCTTGAGTGTTCTAACGCCACTTCTTCAAAATAGACTCACCCGCACTGAAAACTGACTTTTGCGCATGGGCCACGAAGTTTCAATCGCACTGAACGTGCGCACCCACACGTGGTGTTTTGTGGAAGAGCCACAGTCAAGGTGCCAAAGAGCCGCATGTAGCTTGAGAACCACGGTTTGCCTTCCACTGCCCTAGAACGTTGGTCTGTTCTGTGGTGACTGCAGGCCTTCCAAAGTCCGTGGGTTTGATGTCCTTAGAGAAGAGCTGCTGTGGGGCAGGTTGGATACTCTTGCCTTCCCAGAGCCTTTTAGGCCTCCAGCAGCCCTTTTCTCCTCCTCTTCAGCCTTGCCTTTAGTTTCCTATGACCATACCTCACCCCCATCACCACCCTATGAAAGTGAGTCAATAAGACCTTAGCGTTCTGTCTGCTCTGCTTTTAATCGTCTTCCCAAGATTGCAGCAAGTGCGACCCCATTCCCTTTCAGCCCCTTCTATGTGGGTGTCAGACTGAGTGGTTAACTCCTCATTCTTATGAAGATGCACACTAGCCATTCAGAGAATCTCATAGTGATTTGTGTATGTTGCTAAAAAGGAAAAGCCATCATCCCTGCCTGGTATATAAGATGTTCCCTTTGGTACACTGATGGCAGGATTTCAAAAGCAAAGGACCATTTAATTTAATTTTGCAGATGGCAGGAGGGACTGCAGGAAGCTTGGATACAATATGGTCCCTCCTGGGAGAGTAGGTTCAGTAAATTCAGGTTGCCTGAGGGGCTGGGTTATGAGGACTCTAAACCTTTTTTCTACTGACTTCTTTTTTTTTAAAATTTCTTTATTGATTAAGGTATTACATATGTGTCTTTATCCTCCACCCCCCCCCCCACTCATGCCCTCACCCCCTTGGTGTCTGTGTCCATTGGTTAGGCTTATATGCATGCACACAAGTCTTTGGTTAGTCTTCCCCCCTTCCCCCACCCTCTCTGACCTTCCTCAGAGGTTTGACGGTCTGATGGATGCTTTTCTGTCTCTGGCTTCACTGCCTTTTTTCCACTGCTTCCCTCCATTATAAAATGTGTGTTGGGTTGGGGGCGAGGATGTTAGGAGAATAAAGAAAATTACCTGGGTTGAAAAGCCAATGACTGATGTGAGATTGCTAGTTTCAGTGATGCTCAGGACATATGGATTATGACCAGCTACAGATTAAGCCATTCCCTCTTTAATTGTTTTATGGCCTCTTCCTTTTTAAATTAGTCCCTTGCGGCCTAAAATCCTTTCTGGAGTTTTCCATAGGCTCAGGACTGTGCTTGCTGGTGAGAAAAAAATCTACCCCTCTTCAGGCCACTAGCTCCTCAGTGATACTGAGAGGAAGACCAATGGGGAATTTTATTTTAACTTTCCTTATTTTATTTTTAGGGTAATGCCTTCCCATAGAGAAGCAGGCTCAGGATTCTGAACTGTGTTTGCACAGCAGCTGGATATTTGCTGCCCAGTCCTGTGAATGTTTCAGAGTTGGAAATCCAGCTGTTGGCTTTTAGGTTAGCCCCCAAAATATTCATTTATCACCCTTAGGGTGAAGAGACATACCTAAGATCGTGGTGGTATTTACAGTCTGGCCATTGGATAAATCTTGCCTGAATGAGGAGAAATTATTTTCTTCATGTTTCAGAGTCATGTTCTATAAGAAAATCTTTGTTAAGTAAAAATATTTCTTCAGCCGAAACCGGTGTGGCTCAGTGGATAAAGCGTCGGTCTGTGGACTGAAAAGTCTCGAGTTCGATTCCGGTAAAGGGTATGTACTGTGGTTGCGGGCACATTCCTAGTCGGGGGTGTGCAGAAGGCAGCTGATTGATGTTTCTCTCTCATCAATGTTTCTAACTCTCTATCCTTCTCCCTTCCTCTCTGTAAAAAATCAATAAAATATATTTAAAAAAATATTTCTTCATAAATCATTTTAGATGAAACTAATAGTTTGAGTATTATACTTTAGTGTGAATGAACATTTGTATTTCAGTTACTTAGCTCCATCTAGAAGGCCTAGTCCATGTTTTAGCATTTAGAGACTTATAAAACTTCTGCTTGACTCTTCTCAGGTAAAAGTAAACAGAAATATCTTATAGATAAGATGTGAACTTTTAAAAGTTTCTGTGTTTTTGTAAACATCTCTCCTTTTCTTCTCCTCATTTATAGTGGCTGTCATTCCCAACCTGCAGATAACTGCTGCTCTGCAAAAACCGAAGAGAGTCTGACATTCTTTATTTATACTAATAGTTTGATTATTATACTTTAGTGTGAATGAACACTTGTATTTCACTTACTTAGCTCCATCTAGAAGGCCTAGTCCATGTTTTAGCCATCACTAAGTACGTGAAGAGAGAGTTTTATTTTAGGCTATAGATTTATTCATTCATTTATTCACTCATCTGTTCATTCAACAGATAATTTATTGATCATGTATCAGATACTACTCTAGGTGCTTTGTTTATATCAGTTAATAAAACAAAGATTCCTGTAAATTAACATTGCAGTGGAGAAGGAAATAAAAACACATGTAAATTACTTAGTATCTAGAAGGTATTAAATACAATAAAGAAGATCATAAATGCTGGGTAGTGAGGTCAGGTTGCATTTTAAAATGGGAATGGGGAGCTTTTACTAGTAGATGAAGCCTTACAGTGTAGGTCACATTGGTGCTAAGACTTGTGCAAAGATTTGAAGAGGTGAGGGTATAAGTGGATATTGGGGAAGAGCATTCCAAGGCAGGGAAACAGTCAGTGCAAAGGGCCTGGGGATAGGGCCCTAAGGCCCATGTGTGCATAATGTATTTGAGGAAAAACTAGGAGGCCACTGTGGCTGAAGCAGAATGGTATAGTGTGAGTGTGGGGGAGAGGTAGTAGATGAGGTCAGAGGAAGGGGTGAGGGATGTGGGGGAAGGAGATGCTTGATCACGTCTTTGTAGGCCATTGGCTTTTACTCTGAAAAATATCTATGTGTATGACTATATATGTCTACACTTACATCTATATATCAAATGATATTACAGCTTTCCATCTCTTCTGTCTTCTAAACTCCATAAGATATCCCTTCAGAAATTGGTGGAGAGATGGGGAGAGGATGTTTTTAAGGGAGGATATAGAGAAACTTGATTCAAAGCCTTACTAGAGACCTAGAACCTGTATTTTTGAGACTTAGTAACTTGATGAGATTCCTTCCACCCACCAGTTCTTGGCCCATTGAATAGGAAGACCACATAACTTGCCCATATCCCAACCTCTCCCCTTGTTCTGCTTCAAGAACCCTATAATTTTTGTCAATTTCTCAAGGTGTTAGCCCTTTTAATCCAGAGAGAACCTTGAAACACTTTCCTATGCCACTTACATGATAGATTCTAATTCTGGAAATTGACTTTCTGACAACGTTTAAGTGAGGAAATGGAAGTGAAAGCACAGTTAAGCCTCCATGTAACGGACTATTTGGGCAAGGGGATGTCTGTTAAAGCCAGAAGTCTGTTATAATAATAAAGTAGGTTTTCTGAATGCGTATGTGAAAAAATTGACAAATTAGTTAGTTTGCCTGTTTTTACTTATGTAAACACATTTGTGTAATTAAAATTAAGTCTGTATGAAAAATTTAATTTCATAGAAAAGTTTTCTATGTGTATTACTATAATTTTAAATTTACACTGAATAGGTCTTGTAAATGTGAGCATTCGCCAGTCACCTCAAGTAAACAAATGTATGCAGATGGGACATGGCTTAGTACATGTGGGAACATCTGCTGGCAGCATTAAAATTGCCATGCCACAAGATAACAGAACCAATGACCTTGTGTGATGTGCTTTAATTGTGCTAATTGTCCCCCAAACATTTTTTACAAGTGGTGACTCTTGGGTTTAAGTATGTAGTGTTTTTTTTTCCAACAGATGGCCTATTTGCTAAAATTTGTTAAAAATAACAGTGAATTTACAAACAAAAAAATAACCTGTTTATTTCTTTTAATTGTTTTATTGATTTCAGAGACAAGAAGGGAGAGGGAGAGAGAAACATCAGTGATGAGAGAGAATCATTGATCGGCTGCCTCCTGCACACACCTCCCTGGGGGATTGAGCCCGAAACCTGGGCATGTGCTCTGACCTGGAATCAAACCGCCTGGGTTCGTGGATCAATGCTCAACCACTGAACAACACTGGCTGGATTGTTAACTTAATTATAATAAAATTTTGGTTAAAAACATTTAAAAATTAATAAGGTGTTAATTTTCACATATGACATATGGATTAGAAATTTTGTCTGAAATCCATAGCCCATTAAATTGAGGTTCTCGAGATCAAAGTTTTACTGCACTTTGAAACTCAACTTTCAAGAAAAGATAGGCAGGCTGCATTAGTGCCTCTTTCTGACCTGGCATTACACCAAAAAGCATAGCCAGGGGATCACTCTGGAGGTATTTCATTAGGGGCGGATCTTGGTCTAGTTGGATATTGGTCATACAGGCATCCCCTGCTTTTCAAAAACTTCATTTTACATCCCGTCACTTTCATGAAAGACTTGCAATAATAATACCTGTTTTCACCAACTGAAATGAATCTGAAGAGAATTTTCACTTTTACAGAAATAAAAAGGTGAAAATGTTCAGTCTTTGTTTCGCAATGGGCCACTGTAGATGCCTCGCACACTGAGAAGTGAAACGTCACTGTGCAAACATTATTTCTACTTTATGTAGGCTGTGTATTTATCATATCATTCCCAATTTCATTATATGTTAGTGTTATTTTAGGTTTTAATGTTACTTGGTATGATTTTGTAGGTTATTTTTTGGATCTGGGGACAACCAGAACATTTTTTCCATATAAATTATGGCAATTGCTTCTTTATATTATGCTGTTTCCGTTTATGAAAGGTTCCTATTGAGGAGCACTCTATTTTCAGGTAGCAGAGGAAACCTGTTTTGGTAGAACCCCTACCTCTACCAATTATTTGTATTTCTTTGTGCTAAGAAGTCCAGTGGTGGTGTGGTTTTCCATGGGAGGATATGAAATGGTTTATTTCAGCTAAGAATTTCATCTGATGAAATAGAAGTTTTGTTTTTGAAAACTTGTGTACCTCAAGACTCTAAACTGATGCTTTTAACTTTATTTTTTGTTGGTTATTTTTTAATTGAATTTATTGTGGTGACATCGGAAAAACTATATAATTTTATTATCCAAACTGATTTTGAAAACACTTATAAGAGGCTTGTCTGTAGACCAGTGGTTTCTGATTGTGAACCCTTTGTTGAAAGAGTTGTGAAACCAATTTAGTTGACCTTTCACCAGCTTTTTTGGAAATATAAATAGAATATGATTTTTAAAAAGGGTAGAAAATATCATTGTGAATTAGATGTAGAAAAGGTAACTATTGTTGCATCAAACCTTTTTTTAGGTGTGTATGTATGTATGTAACCTGTATTGTGTTTAGACTGTCAAAAAGTTGTATTGGCTTTTTGTGGGACCGATGAGGATAGAACAAAAGTGAGTGTCTCAAAAGGTTACATCTCTGTGAGATAAAAGTAGAAGTTTTTAGGTAGAAAAACAACCTAGATTAGATTTTGCTACTCTTCTATTAAGGTAGAATGTGCCAGAACATTAAGCTCTTCAGGTCAACAGGAACCAAGCTTGTTGTTTCTCTCTGCGCAAAGAATTGTGCAATTTCCAGTGGGAACTCCCCTCTGGAGGTGGGGAAGGAAGGGAAAGGAAGAGTGGAGAAAGGCAGTTTAGGCAGAAATCTTCATTGGGAGTACAGCTGACCCAGGATCTGCGTGTAGTTAACTCTGAGGCTTCGTTGGAATCTACCAAAGATTCATTGTTGAAGCAGGAAAAGCATAACTGATTCCATTTATTTCAATTCAACATTTATGCCAGCTCTGTGCTAGGTGCTGGGATGTAACTGAGTGAATAAGACATGATCTTGGACTGTGACACTCCTAGCCTGGCAAGGAATACAGATGTAAATTGCTAATTACCATAAACTGTGCTGAGTGTCATAATAGAGTGTACATAAAATGCCTCAGAATAGAGCCTATGAATGAGAGGATCTGTGCTCTGAATCTTTCATTCTGAGAGATGTATCATTTAACTTAATAATAAGGAACTGGAATAAGGTTTTCTTTTCTAAAAGTTGGAGAAATTAGTCTTTTGGAAGGAGAGTGAAATATCTACATTTTAAAATTTATCAACTCCTTTTACAGGTTATTTCATGTCTTTTATTCTAAATATATTTTAATTTTTAAAAATAAATTTGGACATAATTCCTGCCCTGAGATTCCTGGAGACACATAAAACAATTTAAAACTATTTTCTCAAAAGGAAGGTGAGGGTGGATGGTAAGAGATCAAACCTAAATTCAAATAGTCTAGGTTTACTGTTTGAGACACAAACAGTAGGGTGGTGAAGGCCTGGACAGGGGACAGGGGTAGGCTAGAAGGAGTCAATGGGAGGAAAGAGGGAGCATATGTAATACTTTCAACAATAAGGATTAAATAAAAATAAAATAAAACTGTTTCCTATACTGTCCTTAAAAAATACCAACAAACGAAACAACAGGAACTTGAGTTCTTTTATCTGACAGAACCTACAACCCTTTGCTTTTATTTTTTTTATTGATCTTTAAAATCAGTAATGACTTTCTGAGATATGTAAAACCATGACAAAGTCTATGAGTAGAAATATCACTGCAAGTCACAGAGTGTATGTCTCCCAAACCCTGGGCTAATTGACTTCTGTCAGCTGCATTTGGCCTAAACTTGTCTCATGACTATGGAACAAAATTGAATCAAGAGCCTTTTAGTTTTTATTTTACATAGTTGAGCATTTTTTATTGTCTGAATTTTTAATTCTGAATTTTGTCCCTGCTGTGAAATTCTGAATACGCCTATCTATGGGTTTGAACATAGAGTGTTTTTTTCAGAAGTGTGAAATGAGTATGCAGCCTTATAACTGTAGATATGCTGTACATTATGAGGCATTTACTTCTTATCTCTGGGATTGAATAAAAGCATCTGGTAAAATCCTTTTTACTTATATTGTTTGAGAAGTGGCCTTCAAATGGCGAGAGGTAGGTAGGCACAGGATAAATACTTCAGTTTCTTGGATGAGGAAAGTAAATATTCTAACTTATATAGATATACTGCTGCTACATCTAATGTCTAAATAACGGCACTGATCTACTCACAAATTCAAGGCATGTTGATTTTTGTTGTTGTGGATTTTTTGCTAATGTTTGGAAGCCCCAGGCTTCTTGTATATGAATTTTCTGAAGGGTATTAACATTTTACTTTACTTGGAAAATTCAGGTTGAGAGAGAGTAATGATAAAAAGATTCCTGGAGACCTTGAACTCTCTAAAAGTAAGAAGGTTCACATTTCTACTTTAGCTGTCTGTTGGAGAACACTGTGTTGTTAAAAACACTGTACGTAGTTTGCTTTTCTAAATTCTCCTCGTGTTCACACTGATGCCTTCCTATTGCTCTTGGGAAAAATTCCATTCTTCTTCAGACTGTTTGCAGTACTCCCCAGGACTTGACCCCTGTTCTCTTTTTAATCAGTCTCATCTTTTTTCACTCTCCCACTTGAACTCCAAACTCCAGCTACTCTGAATTTCTTAGATTGTTTCAATTCTTTGCATGTGGCTTTCTTTTTCTTGCCTCTGGGCCTTTGAACATACTGTTCCCTCTGGGCTGGAGCATATTTCCTGCTCTCCTCTTCTGGATCACTCCAGTCTTCTAGGTCCTCTCTTTGCCTATCGTTGAGCCTTAGACCAGCCTACTCATGTCTACTGTATGTTTCTACAGCACCCTCTTTTGCTTTGATATTTGGACTCATCATAGTTGCAATTACTTTTAAAATATATATATTTTATTGATTTTTTACAGAGAGGAAGGGAAAAGGATAGAGAGTTAAAAACATTAATCAGCTGCCTCCTGTACACCCTCTACTGAGGATGCGCCTGCAATCAAGGTACATGCCCTTGACCAGAATCGAACCTGGGACCCTTCAGTTCACAGGCCAATGCTCTATCCACTGAGCCAAACCAATTAAGACTGCAATTACTTTTTTATGGTTTCTCTTTTCTAGTAGACTAGCTTCCTTAGGAGAAAATATATGTTCACTGCTGATCCTTGGTGCCATAGTGGGTAAAACATAGTAAGGCCCTGGCCAGTTTGGCTCAGTGGATAGAGTGTCAGCCTGCGGACTCAAGATTCCTGGGTTCCATTCTGTCAAGAGAAAGGAAACTGATTAAAATGACCTTATGTCTGATTATAAAGACTTTTTATTAAATTGGCATTTTGCAACATTTTAAGATTTATTAATTCCTTTTACAGTAATATAATTTTATGAATCCCTCAGGAATTAAAAAAATAATGTCACACTTATAAACTATGATAAAAAAAGAAATTTAGGTAAAACAATTTCTATCAACATTATTAAAATTATTATACTGCTTATATTAATGTAAATAAAAGTGTAATAATATTTATTATATAAAGATAATTATTCTTTTCTCATTAAACAAATGATGTATACTATCTTATTTATTTAAATAAAAATTGTAATATAAAGTGTGATTTGTTAAAATAAATTTAAATAACCATCGTGCTTAGATTGGGATTAAAATGTACTTGGACAATTCATGAGTTGCCATACCATGAGTGCTGTTAGCTTATGAAGGCCTAGAACCTACGTGGGGATTCATAGTTTACTACTTGGTCTACAGTTTAAAAAAATGTAAGCAGAAGTATTACGAGACCAGTTCAGGTGTTTTGAATCCTGCTCAGCGATGGATAACTTTTACAGTAAGTCTCACAATGCCAGGTTACTAGCCCACATTTCCAGAGAGGATAGGTTTTCGCTGCTTCCTTCCTTGTCATGGAAAGAGCAGAAGATACAAGTAACATTGGCGGGAGGATAAAAGAAAGACTGAAACCATGGCCTAGCTCTGGGTGCCACTTACAGCTTGATTGGCCCCTGAGCCTCACTCATCAGTGACAAAGGGATAGTTCTGTGCTCTCCACTTTTCTCATGATCTCTTGGCAGTGAAAGAAGCAGATCATACTATTTGCTGACTGACACTGTTGGGTGTTGAGGTGGTTGTTTGGAGGTTCTGGTGATATGTGTGTCTCTGGGACTCCCAGGGACCCTTCTTAATCTTCTCATTGGCCTGTATGAGTTTGTGACCCTATTCAGAAAGTGTCAGCTTATTTGAAAATGATACTCTTTTATTTTATTTTTTATGGAGATATTACTAATGACCTGTTTCATTCACAGGATGCTAACAGATTTTGCTATCTGGATTAGGGCAGCAATATTTAGAAGAAAAATTAGAGTGGGAAGTGGTATTTAGGAAAACCTTGCCAATTTTTATTCTCACCCTGGGGAAGTGCCTTCACACTCTTTGGTCAATTAAAATTAGTCCTGGTAAAGGTATCATTAATTATAAAAAAATGCCCTATGAGCATTACATTATTAACTCTTTTGTGGCTATCATAAATAATGAAGAAAAACACTTGTCAGAATATAGCAGAGCTAAGTAGATAATGCATCTCTTCTTTGATTATAAAGACTTTTTATTAAACTGGCATTTGGTTATTTTGTTTGTTTATTTGTTTTGTTTTAATTTTTAAAGGAATAGCTATTGCTTTCTTAAAAAATAGAGCTCTGGCCGGTGTGGCTCAGTTGGTTGGAACGTTGTCCCTTACACTAAAATGTTTGATTTCCTAGTTGGGGTGCCTACAGGAGGCAGCCGATTCATGTTTCTCTCTCTCTGTCTCTGTCTTTTTCTCCCTTACTCTCTGAGGTTAAAAAAAGGAAGGAAGGAAGGAAGGAAGGAAGGAAGGAAGGAAGGAAGGAAGGAGGGAAAGAAGGAAGGAGGGAAGAAAAGAAGGAAGGGGAAATGCTAATTATAAAAAATCCAAGCAAATCTGAAAAATACAAAGAAGTCAGCAGTAAATTATTCTAATTGTTATTATATACAAAGATTGATTGATTGATTCATTCATTCATTCAATGAGTGTTCATTGAGTACTTACTATGGTTTTTAAAAAATATATTTTATTGATTTTTTTACAGAGAGGAAGGAAGAGGGAGAGAGAATTAGAAACATCAATGAGAGAGAAACATCAATCAGCTGCCTCCTCACACCCCTTACTGGGGATGTGCCCGCAGCCAAGAAACATGCCCTTGACAGGAATGGAACCCAGGAACATTGAGTCCGCAGGCCGATGCTCTATCCACTGAGCCAAACTGGCCAAGGCTTTACTATGTTTTACGCACTATGGCACCAAGGATCAGCAGTGAACAAAGTCCCTGCTATTATGAAGCTTATGTTTTGTTGGAAGGAGATGATAAATACCTAAACAGAAGTATAAGTGTCATGAACAAAAATAAAATGGGGTGAGGGCATATAGTATCAGGTCCTCTTTCAGGTGGAGTGACCTAAAGGCTGCTCTGAGAAGGCAACATTTGAGCGACAACAGAATGAAGTGAGGGAGCTAACCCTGTGAAAGTAGGGGAAGCATATGCAAAGGCCTGAGGTGGGGGTGTGCTTGGCATGCTCTGTAAACAGAGAGTCGAGGCCAGTGTGGCTGGAGACCAGTAAGTAAGGTTGAACATATCAGAGTGACTGGAGAGATAGCTAGGAACCAGACTATGTAAGGCTTTGGAAAGCCTTCAGCTTTTCTCCACTGGGAAGCTGCTGGAGGGTGATTGATGAGCAGGGAGTATCTATAGGAATGGTAGCAGCAAGACCAGTTAGGAAGCTGCTACAGTAATTCAGAACAAAATAAATGCTAAATTGGACTAAGTCATAAATGGTGTAGGAGATAAGAAATGGTTGTATTCTGCACCTATTTTGAAGTTAGAGCTAGTAGGATTTGCCCATGAGTTGGATTGAGACTTGAGAAAAAGAGAGAAGAGTCAATAGTAGCTTTTTGGTCTGGAAGATAATGATGGTGCCACTACTGAAATAGGAAACATGAGGATAAGGGTAGGCATTAAGAACTCAGGTTTGGGCATGTTAAATTCGAAATACCTATTAGCCATCCCAAGAGGAAATGTTAAATTAGTAATAGGAGGCAGGAGTTTAGGGGGAGTTCTGGACGGGAGATACAAATTTGGTAAGCACCAGGCATAGAACTGGAAGAAATATACTAGGAAGCAAATAGAGATGGAAAAGAGGTCCTTAGACTGAGCCCTGGAGTGTTTCAGCATGAGAGGTTGGGAAAGAGGAAAAGGGTCCAGCAAAGGACAGTAAGAGGATGGTGTCTGGGGCCAATTTTCAGGACTCCATGTACTCCACCATCACCTCTGTCTAGTCCTGGTGGTGGTAGAGTAAGTCGAGTTCTAAGAATTGGCCATATTTGGCAAATTGGAGGCTATTACCACCCAAAAAAGTGGAAAAAGCAATAGTTTGGTTACAGTTGGCTAAAGAGAAAAAGTGGAGGCAGTGTATATGGACAATCATTTTGAGTTTTATCATAAAGAGAAAGCAAGATTAAAAACTAACTGGGGAGATAGAAAAAAATCAAGGGAAACATTTGATTTTTTTTTTTATAAGATGGGGGAGGAAACATAGCATGTTTATTTGCTTATGACAATAATCCAATAGAGAGAAGAAAATGATAATGCAGTTGACCCTTGAACAACATGGAGGTTAGGGCATTGATGCCCCACAGTCAAAAATCCACTCATAACTTTTGACTTCCCCAAAACTTAACTGTCATCCAGTCTATCCTGTTCCAGGACTCCCAGTGGATACCAAAATTCATTCAAATGCCTTATATAAAATGATGCATAACAATACATAAGCAGATTCCCAACCACAGATCGAAATCTGTTTTTGACCGGTGGTTGTTTGAATCTGTAGATGTGGAACCCAGGAACACATAGCTCTGACTGCATATTTATTGAAAAAATTTTGCAGTTAAGTGGACCTACACAGTTCAAACTGGTGTTCAAGGGTCAACTTAAGTGCGTAATTTTACAAGCAAAGGCCTTGAGTGAGCAAAAAGAGGTGGATTCTGGTGTGTAGGTAGAAAGCCTAGGACAGGAGCTGTGACAGGGAAGGCTGGTAGGGAGGTAAGGCGATGGATTTGGTGATGAGGTACATGGACTTTCTCTTCTAGTTTCTCTTTTTTTTTTAAATTTAAATTCTTTATTGTTGAAAGTATTATATATGTCTCCTTTTTCCCCCATTGACCTCTGCTCGGCCACTCCCACCCCCTAGCACATGCTCTCACACTCCTATTATCTGTGTTCATTGGTTGTGCTTATATGCATGCACACAAGTCCTCTTCTCTTCCAGTTTTAACATGCAGTACACATAAACAGAAGGGTGGCAGGTAAGCACAACATGCCATGTGCTTTAAAAATAAAAACAATTGAATTAATTTTGAGTTTAGCAGAAGAAATTATGAAATGAAAGAACTGCTGAATTTCTGATAAGTGTTTCTTCTTTACAAAAGATAAGTTTCTATAAATTCTAAGGTTAAGAAAATCATTATGAATATTTTTTATTGTATTGTAGCTAAATCTTCACTTTTAGACAGGTTGGCTGATTCCTTGCCTGGAAAGATTAGGTGATTCATCTTATAGTGCATTGTACCTCTCTTCTCTATCTCCAATTTTTGTAGCTTTCTGGATTATTTTCTTGGCAGGGTTTCTAACATTAGCATTTTAATCTGCATACTCCCATTTTTATTTATTTTTTTATCTACTGGGTGCAGGATTCATGGGTATTCTCAAGGTCGAGATCTTTTAAATATGAGAATGTCTGAGCCTTTTTCCCACTTTTCTCAGCTTGGTAACACCCCCCCCCCCCTCAGACTTGTTCACGATGTGGCTCCATTATCTTCAGGCCTCAGATGTTGCTATGAAGAAATCAGAGCCCACCCTGGTTTTTCCCCCTATTTTGTTAGAAAAGTTGCTTTTTCTCTATTGCTTCTTAAACAATTCTTGCTTTATCCTTGGAGTTTAAATAGTTAAACATCGTGTCTTGATGTTTATTATTTTATGTACATTTTCTGGTATATAGTATGCTTTTTCTCCCTCTAGATTTAGTTCTTCCTTCTTTTTAAGAAAATTGCCCTATATTATATCTCTGGATATTTTTTTTTCTGCTTCTTTCATTTTTTTTTTGTTTTTTTTGTTTTTGCTTTTTCTGTAAATCTCTTTAAAAAACAACAACAATAACAATCATGCCCTTAATTAGATTTTAAAACCTTTAATTTTGGAAATTTCAGGCCTGTGCAAAGTAGAGAGAGAAGTGTTATGAAACCACCCATGTACCCATCACTCTGTTTTGATAATCCTTAGCTCATAGCCAGTCTTACTTATCTATATCCCCCACCTATTCCCACTTCTCTCCATTTCTTTGAAGCAAATAGCAGATATTATTCGTCCTTAAATACTTTAATATTTATCTCCAAGAGATAATAATTGGGTTTGTGTTTTTTAAAAAAAACTAACAAACACATTATCATTAATAAGGTTCATCTATTCTGCTTGTAATCAGTTTATCAAATGCATAACAACATTATTTTGTTGTGTTAGATCAGCAACCTTTTTGCTCCAATGGTATGACAAGTGACTACAGTTGCTTAGCCTTGAAATCAAGAGGACAAAACTCAGAGGACAGACCAGGGAACTCTCCCTGGTACAGAATAGTGGCTCGTTGGATTGGGCAACAGTAACAGGTGTTACATAGACAGGAAGTGACCCTGGTTCCTTGGTGTTCTCTGAATGTCTAGTGATCACATGAACCGTGGAGGGAAAGGGAGGAGGACCCAGAATGTACAGTTTCTTTTCCAGCAAGAAGTGAAACTTAGGCACTTTCTGATTTAATAATAACTATGAAGAAGGAGTTTAATGGTTTAAAGACTCTGTGTTCTAGTTCTGCTTTTGGTGGTCATGTGGTTTATTCTAGAGCTTTTAAATTTTGGCCAAGACCTTCTACTAGATCATGAAATCAAATTAGTGGACCACAACCACCATTTAGAAAGATGTAGAAAATATCAGAGTTTATGGCATGTACTAATGATATGTATTGTTTCATGAAATGTGTGTGTGTATGTGTGTGTGTGTGCACGTGCACGCGTGTGCGCCACTCCTTTGTTAATGTTTGGAAGCCAGTAATTTCTTCTCTGTAATTCCTTTCACTTTCTATACCTTTTTGTCCAGAAAGTTAAAAGATCAAAGAGCTCATGAGAGAGATTTTACATATATATTTAACAACAAATATAGTGCCTACAAGGTTTTAGAAACTGTTCAGATTATTTTATGAATATTAACGCATAAAAGCCCTATGTGGTAGATACTATTGTTATTGAACTTTTGCAGATAGAGACATTGAGGCACAGAGAGGTTAAGGAATTTGCCCAGGGCCACACAGCTAAGGAAGTGGTGGAGCTGGCATTTTGAGTTCAGAAAGTCTGGTTCCAGAGTCAGATTTTGCTTTGCTGCCTCTCTAGTTGATAGCATCTCTGGGTGGCAGTGTGGACTTTTTGCTGCTATAGCCTTCAGGAAGAAATGCTAAAACAGTATTTTTCCATTCTACCCACAATACATACATTTAAATATGCAGAGTTAAGACAGTGAAAATAAGGACTGTTGCTTCATAAGTTGAAGAAATTCAGGGATTCCTTTTAAATTTTTTTTAAAAAATTGATTTTGACTGAGAGAGAGGATCTTGGAGGGGCAGGGGTTGGAGAGGGGGAGAAACATCCATTTGTTGTTTCATTTATTTACGAATTCATTGGTTGATTCTTGTATTTTCCCTGACTGGGTATCAAACTCCCAACCTTGTCATACTGGGAGGACACTCTAACCAACTGAGCTCCTGCTCCAGGGCTGGGATCCCTTTTAGTAACAAATTGATATTACCAGCCTAGAACTATAGACTTCTAGTATGAAAGACAACAAAGTGAATCCATTTCTCAGTCTTAAACAAATAGGTGTAAAAGAGTGGTTAAGAGCACTGATTTTAGAATTAAGTGTATTTAAGTTCAAATCCTTTTGTGGGGGATTTGGGTGTGGAACCCACGCCATCTTGAAGGGGAAAATGGCCTTTCTTTGGAAACTCATCAACACCGCCAACCAGACAGGCCTTGGAGCTGCCCTGCAACCCAACAGCCACTCCAGCCAGAGCCCTGCTGCCATAGCTGCAGACCCGCAAACCCTGGGACCTCCGCCTCCAAAGCAGAAAACATGGGAAGACAAAAAAGCAATCCCCAAAGGAAAGAAAAAGAGGAATCACCAGAAAGGGAGTGAGATGAAATTGAAGCCAGCAGCCTATCAGAGAAAGAATTCAGAGTAATGGTTTTAAGGATGTTTAAACAGATGGAAGACAAATCCACACAACTCAATGAGAACTATAATGAGCTGAGTGAGAGTGTCACCAACATGAAACGAAACCAAGAGGAGATGAAGAATGACATAGCTGCCATAAGGAACACAATGGAAGGCCTAAACAGACTAGAAGAGGCTGAGGACCGCATGGAATCCTTTTGTTATCTGTAACCATCTGGGTGACCTCAGGCAATTTTAACTGATCTCTTTGAACCTTAGTGGTCCCTCATCTGTGCAGTGGGAGGAATCATGGTTGACTTTTAATGGAATGGACACCAGACATGTAATAAATACTTTATATACATTATCTCTTTTACTCTTCATAAGTTCATTTAAGTGGTGCTATTAAAAACTCCATTTTATAGATAATGAAACAGACGTAGAGAGATTAAGTGCCTTGTTCAAGGATATACACAAGTAGTAGGTGACAAATCTAGAATTAAAGCCTAGATCATTGAAAAATAATTGGTTAGTTAATCTCAGGCAACTGCTAAGCAGATACTGTCATTGGAATCCGTTTCATCAAGCTAGGGACTCGCAACCCAGCATCTAGAATAGTGCGGAGCACATGATAAGTGTCTTAGTCTGGGTTCCCTAGAATAGCCAGAGGCAAAAAGCCTACACTTGATTTGGGAGATCCATCCCAGGGAAGCAAGAATGAGAAGAAAAAGGAAGTAAGGAAAGGAGAGAGGGAGAGCAAATTTAAGTGACTGTTTATCAGCTGGTCTTGTAGGATATCTTCAGAGAAACCATGTGAAGCTAACTGCATCTCTGAACAGTCCACTGGGGGAAGGAGATGATTTCACTTGCAATCGCTAATCTCTTATTGTCAAGGGTTGACTTCATGGAGCTTCAGCTTCCCTATGTTCTTGATGCATGGCTAATGTCTGAGCAAGTCCTGCCAAATCATATGCTTTAGTGATAACAGGGAAACCCTAGGGTTGGAATTGAGAAGCATGTGGCAGGGGTAAAAGGTAAGGCTCTGTCAGGTTGATCCACCAACAACATGAAGGACCAAGAACAGCCGTTGCACCTGGAAGAGTACAAGCTGTTCCAACCAGTTGGCAAGGCAGTTGTTTTCATCTTGAGTGATGGATAAACTGAGTCCAGCATAGCAAGCTTTCAATAATGATAAACTCTGAATTGTCAAAGTTAAACTCTTGGCCCTTCTAGTGTATTTAAGTGACTTGCAGTTATTGACAATGTCGTTTCACTTGTTTCATTTTCAGCCTACTTTCCTATCTACTTAAACGAGTATGTCTGAAGGCCTAAGCCTGCTTCTCTTTCATTCTACATGCTTCCTATGGATAGCTGCATTCATTTTGGTGGTTAATTTCATATTCCCATCTACTTGCCGATGGCTCCCAAATGTCTTTTTCCAGACGTAATCTCTCCTGAGCACTCCATACTGAAGAGTAAAACTGTAAGTTCCAGAGACACTTTAAAGGCCCAGTGAATCTCTTGATGTTCCTTAATTCTTTGTTTATCCCTCTTCCCTACAACTAATTGGTGCTTGGTCTGTGCTTGTTGAACTACAGTAAATCTGAAACAGTGTGCCAGTACTGTATGCCAAAGTTGGATCTTGCGCAAAATGAAGCAAACCCTCCAGAGCCAGCTCTCTAGGAATTTAGGGTATGGGTTTTAATATTGAACAACATACAGTTTGCCGTTGTCTATTACTCTAGTGCAGTGGTTGGCAAACTCATTAGTCAGCAGAGCCAAGTATCAACAGTACAACGATTGAAATTTCTTTTGAGAGCCAAATTTTTTAAACTTAAACTTCTAATGCCACTTCTTCAAAATAGACTCGCCCAGACCGTTGTATTTTGTGGAAGAGCCACACTCAAGGGGCCAGAGAGCTGCATGTGGCTTTCGAGCCACAGTTTGCCGACCACTGCTCTAGTGGACATGTTTTAATTGATATCTGGTGTTTTCAGGAGTTGATTGATAGGGAATCCTTGGATTTTGACTCAGTTTGTGCTGTTCTTCTTTACTAGATAGATTCTTACCTTGCTTTGCCCACAACTTACAGATCCCTTTGAAATTGTCGTATCTGATCTACTCATGGAGTTTGCTGGTTCTTTCTTGCTTTTCCATTCCCTGTCCCTTCCATACTTTCTGAGTTAACCTTTAAGTCACGGTGTTCTACTCACATCCTTCTAATATTGATCTAACCATCTCTGCTTCCTTACCTTTGCTCTAGTGACTACTTTGTTACCTGTCATCTGTTTAAATCCTCCTCATCTGAAGGCCTCAAAACACTGGTTCATACTAATCTCTTCTCTGAACATGATCTGGGGCTATTATTTTGGCTTAGTCTTAATATTGTTGAATATTTTTGCACTTAATCTTCCCTTTTTCAATTGGATTATGAGCTCTTTGAGAGCAAGACAATGTCTTACATTTTCTTGTGTGTTCCAGTGGTTCATCATGCAGATCTTTGCACAGAGACAGCATTATTGGCTGGATTTGTTGGTTGATTATTATCCTTGGGTACTGATTTCCAGTTTGCCTCTAGCAGTGAATCAGGGGCTTTAGACCAAGTAACATTTCCCAGAGGAGCTTTAGTTTGTAGTACAAGTTAATTCTAGACTTTGGATCTTGGAAATTCTGTTTCTTAAATATATCAGGCAAAGCCCAGGAGCTAGAATTACTACTTTGGCATTTGATGTGGCAGCTTGTTCATTTGGGAGCCCTTTGTCTTTGACTTTCTATTGAGTAACTTGAAAGAGCTGAGGCAGCTTGCCAAAGCAGTTGTGATGATTAAACTTCATTGAGATATCCCCTCTACATCCTCCCCACCTCATGGGCTGTATAAGGTTGCTTTCTATGGCTTCATTTGGGGGCTTGAAAGTTCATGGATGATTGAAAGTCCTTTTGAAACTCTTGGGGCCATCTTTCTCCTCTCCCTTCCCACTGGCTAGTTTCTCTTTGTCTCCAAAGTGGCATGCATTGTGTTTAGGTATTGTGGAATTAATGCAAGGGATGGAAAGGTTCTTTCTTTCAGAACTTTGGAACAATCTGCTGCACAGGTCAGCTAGTTTTAAAGATGTTAACCTTAAAGTTCCATAGAGAGAACTATAGTCAAAAAGAAAGTGAGGGAGTCCAGGACTCCAGTTCACCACCCCTCCTTCCTCCTACCAAGATAACTGTCTCACCTTTGAACCCAAAGGTCTCTCTTACATGTTCAGTTTGATTACCACTGGATAGAGAGGGATAGTTTGGAATCGATAGCTTTAGAATCACTGGCTTGAAAGTCTGTATTATTACTAATGATTAGTGTTAGTATGTGCAGGGATTTTCCACTCATGGAAAGCTCCTACTCGTTTGACCTCTAGATCAGTCAGCCTGGATTGCTCATTAATGCGAACTCCAACTCTTAATTTAGAAGGCCCAGGAATCCATCCAGCAGACCTCTTCCACTCTGATCTTCCTTCAACTCGGTTTTCATCATGGCACAAACTTTCACCACCTCCATTTCTGGCTGCTTGAAATCCAGACTACTGTTAGCCTTCGGAGCCGGCTCCTCTTTGTTCTAGCTAAGCTATCCTCCTCCTGGCCTCGCAAAGAGACTGCGTTCCAACATTCCCATCTCTTGGCTTACATTTTATCTTCCTCTGGAATATTGTCTCTTTACCCTTCCATTTGCTGAAATTTTACCCATCCTCAGAATGCTAGTTCAGACCTATGTCTTCCCTTCTCCTTCTCTTTCTCCTCTCTTTTCTTTCATCCACAAATCAGAAGGCCTACTATATGCCAGGTATTTTCTGTGTCTCAGGAGTATGTTGGTGAACTGAACAAATTCTTCCTCTCAAGGAGTTTAGCCTTTCTCTAAGCAAGGAGTAAATGAGGTGCTTCTGTGACTAAAAGGGCCATGGATAGGCTGGCATTTGGCTATCACTTGACTCAGGAGCTCAGTTTTCCTTTTTCCATTTCTTAGCTCTGCTTTCTCAGCTCAGCTCTATTCTCAGTCAGGCCTGCCATTCATGGTAACAAGATGGCAGCAGTCTCAGACTCATTGTCTTCAAACAAGGCCTGGAGGTCACTTCTACCACCTTTGGAATCAGCTTTACCAAAAGTACATAGGCTAAGAGGAAGGGAGAGTATGGATGCAAAGAAAGAAAAACAGTATCACATCACATTCCTTTTGACATTCTAGAAATTTAGTAGCTATTTGTTGTTTGGCTCTTTGGATTAACATGTCTGTTTCTATGTTGTATTCAATAAAGTAAAAGTCATACTCTTGACGAGTTTTCTGCTTTACTGAAAGTAGTTTGATGGCTATTTCTTGGAACACTGACTACTCATAGATTAGTAATAATAATCAGTCACCGAAGGTTGAAGCTGATAAATGTCTCCCTTCGCTCTGTCCTCACAGTAGTATCATGTGCATACCTCATTTATTTATATTATAATTTCACCTTGTTTGTTATAGATTTTTTTCACTTGTTTCTCACATACTACTCTGGTAACTTTCAGGGAAGACTTTGCCTTTCTTTCACATAACTCTTAAAAGGAGCGCAAATAAATATTTGCAGTAAGAAAGAACATTGGCTTGGGAACCCAGTGACCTGGGTTTCAGGCCTAGATATGCAGCTAAATGGCTGTGTGATTCCCGGTCATTCTTTTCCCTTCTCTGGGCTTTGGTTCCCTGCTCTTTTCAACAGGGATTTTGAAGGGCCTTCCCACTACTGAGTTTGTAGAAAAGCAAACAAGTAGGGCAAAGAGCAAGGCTTGGCAGGGCATTCCAGCATTTTGTTTCCTGGGGAACAGTTTTGAGAGGGGCTGATTACCCTTGAGATAAGAGGTCTTGATAAGAGATATGGAGGGTAGAACCTGATGAAAGCCTCAATTGTCTTCTTATATAACACTTGCTGGAACGGTACTAGGAATTAATATTCTTCAGATGGCTGAGGTGACGTCATGTGTTTGTGAAAGGGCTAAAGGCAGGTGAGGCAGATTTTGTGGAAAAAGATGGGCAGTCAGGCCCGGTTCCCACTGGGGAACCTGGGCTGATCTCATGCTTTGCCAGCTCTGAACAGAACTTGTGGGAGTAGCAGCTTCTGTCCCCTAGGTGCCAGCACATCAAAGACAAGGGAAGGACATGTCTGTGTTACTCTCCAAAGATTACATCTTCTTCTGGCCTGCCCTCACATCCCCACTTTGTCCTTGGAAATGTGGAATTCATAAGAGGGGGTTCTGTGTGACTTAGAGAAAATTCCTGAAGAAGGATGAATTTTGAAAGAGAGGAACAATGGGGTTAATATCTCTCGATTGAAAGCTATAGGCTGAACAAAATCCTCTTGTACTCTGCTGACTGGTGAATTCCTTCAGTTTTCTCTGAGGTGAGGATAGTATTCAGAAGACTGTGTAACCTGCATTGCAGGTGTTTTATAATTTAGTGTCTACATGATTGTTGGTGTGTCAGATCCCTGATCGTTTTTGTTAAATAATCAGTATCTAGTTGTTTTTTTTCTTGTTTTTTTGCTTTCCAATTTCATTCTTCATGTGACCCGTCAGCATCTTTCTAAAAAAGAAAATGAGCCTCCTTCTAACTCCCAGGACAGGTGTAGTTAGGATCTCAGCTGTACCCAAGCATGGACAAGGAGTCAGCACTTCTAAGAGGAAGCTTTGCTGGATGTACAGTATCTGCTTGCTGATCCTAGACTTGATTAACTCATGAGTAAAAACATTCCTTGCTTGACCTGGCTGGGTGGCTTGGTTGGAGTACCATCCCGTACATCAAAAGGTTGTGGGTTCGATTCCCCATCAGGGCACATACCTAGGTGGTGAGTTAGATCCCTGGATACATAGAGGAGGCAATCTATTGGAGTCTTTCTTTTTCTCTCTCTCCCTCCTCCTCTCTATCCTCTCCCTCTCTCCTCCCTCCCCCATCCTCTCTCTCTGCCATACTCTCTCTCTAAAGCCAATAAAAACATATCAACATATCCTTGGGTGAGTATTTTGAAAAAGCAAAAACAAAAAAACTTCCATGCCAGGTTTTGATTAGACATACTTTGGAAATAATGGAATGGTGATCTACCAATGGATTTCAATGTTATGGCCAAGCTTGCTGTCCAGAGGGGCAGCTTTAAGAATATTCAATGCAAAACTGAGAATCAACTCATACAAATGGAGAAATGGAAACCAAGAATTCCTCCTTCCTTTTGGGGCCTGTTAGCTGGAAGTACAGGGCTCAACAGAACATACTATTTGGTTAGGTTGAAAATTTTTAATGAGATATAATTCACATATCATAAAATTCACCCTTTTAAATTGTAAAATTCAGTGGGATTCTTTTTAAAGTATATTCAGAAGGTTGTGTAACTATCACCACTGTCTAATTCCAGAACAGTGGAGTTAAATTTTGACTTGAATCTTGAATGAAATATCAACCAAAGGTCAGCTCTGAAACTCAGAAAAGTTGTTTGCAAGGGAAGGTGCAGTTTTTATTCAAGGGTCATTTTTAAAAAAATGCAATGGAGAAAAAGTCAGGACATTGAATTTTTATTAGGGTTGTTGCTTGATTTCTTTTGTCTGCTATTGATGATTTATAAATCTTTGGTCTTCAGGTTGGAACTTATTACCATGGCTGTGTTATAATAAAGAATATTCAGAACAGAAGTAATAAGACTGTCTTTGCTTTCTTTCCTTTTTCTTTGTCAAGCAGTGCTTCATTAGGGCAGGATTTGGGCCTGTTTTGTTTCCATCACCATCATCTAGCAAGAGATTGCTATACAGTAGGGACTCAGCAAGGAGTTGCTGAATAAATGGGCTGTGTTAGGTGCCCAGGGGAAGTCATTTTTGTCATGTTTTATAATTTAGTGTCTACATGATTGTTGGTGTGGCAGGTCCTTGATCACTAGTTCATGGTGACCTTTGTACTTTGGCTTCATTCATACTCTGAGATGTAGCTGTTTTTGGAAACCGAGAGCTTGACTTCTTCCCATGTAGTTCTAGGACAGAACTGGTAAGGACCCCATCACCGCTCCCAGCAACTCTCCTCCAGCTATAACTGGATTTATAAAGCCCTCTTGAGTTTTTATAGTGGAACATAGTGTGGGTGGTGTGAGTGTGCGTGTCTTTGAGTGTACACACGTGTGTATGTGCATACTTGCCTGAGCACAGCACACGATGGAACTGTGAGGAATTCCTTTATGTTTTTATAAATTGCCCCTTTCTTCTTTCTGTCCTTATAGTTTGTGGGTAGGTCAGGGTTCAGAGAGGCCTCCAGTCTGGGCACATGGCCCAGGCGTGCTGGCATTCAGTGGCCTATTGTTTCCTGCCCCTTATGTGCATGGACAGATGACTGGGGCTGGCACAGCTGCCTTCTTGGGTACCATTGTTTGTCTTTGCAGCAGCAGCAAAAACCTGAAGCAGCACATTTTACCTTGGACAGAGCAGCTATTCTGTCTTAGGGCTGCAGCCTGGAGATGGGGGTGGCTGTAGTCTCCCTTAAATGCCTGGGTGGGTGCTCTGAGAATGGAAGCTAGTCAGGCCTCTCTTTCTAGGCAGGTTGCGGGGAGGGAGTGGGGAGTGGGAGGTGCACAGTGGTGTCAAATCGCAGATCTACTCCAGGGGCAGGTGGTGTCTGTTAGCAGAGATGCATTCTTCTTTTCCTGGTTCAGGGATGGGGATATTACTTTCTCTGCCTCCTGGGCTTACTGGCAGACCGCAGGGTGAGCTCACAGGAGAAGCAAAGCGCTTCCTCCAAAGCTGCCCTGTAGAGTAGATTCAGGAAGCAGGGAAAGACCTCTAGCCTTGTGGACTGACCAAAATGTGGATTTAGTAGTGAGTCAGTGGGCTAGTCCATACTTGACTCTGCAGTAGCCCCATTGTCCTCCACATCCTCTTCCGTTTCTGTCACTAACTGAATCACCTGTCAATTGGAAAGTGGGAAAGGGAACGTTCCAGGGTGAGAGCCATAGAAACTGTGATTTACGCAGAAATACCTTCAGATACTCCAGACTCACGTTCTGTTTTTCTTGACTTCTTGCCCCAGTATCAACTTCTTTGACAAGTCAGAAACCTTAATTTAGCTTCAGTCCCACTTGCACCTAATTTTATGACCTTTTTGTAAATTACTTCACGAGTCTCACTTCAGTTTTCTCATCTGTGCAGTCAGGATAATTGGGGATAATTTAGGGCCGAATTGTGAAGATTAAATGAGATGGTCTATATAAAGGGTGCTCAGTGAACACATACATGTTCCCTTTCCTTTAGTGCCTGGAAGGATGCCTGATGGGTCACTTTTGGCTCCCACCCCTAGAATATCCCCTTCTCCATCTTCCAGCTGATGGATGATTTAGCCCTTAGAGCCACGTTTGGACTAGATGCAGTGGTCACCAACCTTTTGGACCTCATGGACCACCAGTGGTCCGCGGACCACCGGTTGGCAACCGCTGGACTAGAGCACAAGTAGGATCACTTCGTGTTGCGTTGCTCACTCACTGAGGCACTTGAGAAAATCAGGATGGATGCTGTGCTGGCTGTATGTGCTTGGGGGTGGGGCTTCTTAATTAATTTGCATATCTCAGAGGCCTCCTCTGTAATGCTGGTTCTTTGCATAGGACAGCCTTGAAGTGCTCTACCTCTGGAACTTCATGGATGTAAAGGGAATTTGCCTACCTCCCTTTCTGTGGTGGAGGGTGGGCATCATCCATTTTATCATGTTTCTTTCCACTTCCATGGTTAGTGAGGTTATTGATGCAAAGTCATAAATGAATTACAGGTGACTCAGAAGGGCCTGGTAGCCTCATCCCCCATCCACATCCTCTTCCACATCCGGTATCTTTTTGCCCTGATTCTTATTGAATGGATCAGTTGTAAATAATATCAATAAATGTCCTGTCTTCCCACCCAATTGCGACGACCAATATCTGTCAATTAGATGGAAGGGTACAGATCCCTGTAGGAAAGGGCTGTTGCTTTTGAGAGGCTCAGAAATTGCCCTAGCTGGTTTGGCTCAGTGGAAAGAGCATCAACCTTCAGACTGAAGGGTCCCAGGTTTGATTCCTATCAAGGACATGTACCTTGTTTGCAAGCTCCATTTCAGCTCTAGTCAGGGCCTATGTAGGAGGCTACCAATGGATGTGTCTCCTTCACATTAATGTTTCTCTCTGTGTATCTCTCCCCCTCTCTTCCACTCTCTCTAAAAATCAATGGAAAAATATCCTTGGGTGAGGATTAACTAACTAACTAAATAAATAATAAATACATATTAATCTTAAATATGTATATTTTAAAAAGCAGTTTCTTAAAACAAACAAACAAACAAACAAAAAATAGGCCCAGAAACCTCTGGCAAGAACCGTATGCCTGACATGCCCTCTGCAAATCATTCCCCCTTAACACCCTTGTAATCAGACTCCCATAAAAACACAGAACAAGAGAGCTTTGATGAGTGATGAGGTACGTGGCTTTTCTGCACAGCTTTCTGTCTGCTTGAAACAATCTTACAGTGCTCAGTTTCAGTTCAGGTAAGGTTACTACAGACCTGGTTGGCATAGTGGTTGGCAAGAGGGAGGCATGTGGATGAAGAGGGTGAGAATGTCACTTGCAGATCACCTAAGATTGCTCATAAAGGATCAGATACTTTTGCTACATTCTAGTGTCTATGAAGAGTAACACAATGAAGATGGGGATAGATTATGAACCTCTACCTACTTTAGGGAAAGCTAAATGCACCATTTATCCATTCCTCATTGCTTCATTAAAGGAGTGCTTGGCATACCTTTCAACATCATAGCCCTGATGCTAGATATGCCTCTGATTTATCCACAGCTCAGATGAAAACTATAGATCCTCCCCCTCCATGCATTGCACAGCATAGAAGAAAACATTGTTACAGCTCTACTATCTGGGAATGAATTTGGAGTATGTATAAGGAAAGGCATAATAATATGGGTATTCTTTTTTCTCGGGGTTGGAGTGGCTGTCACATCCTAATGCACTAAGCTGAGCAGGCTTGGAGGGCAAAAGGATGAAAGAAATGGCTCCATTGTTATTTACTCAGATGGAGACTGGGACATAACTTCAGCAGGATCCGCACTGCAGGCCTTCTCTGAGCTGACAAGCAGTCTGGTTTTGGCAGGCTGCTTCCTTTGGGTGCCAGGTCTCCTGTCAGTAACAAATGCAGTGTTGCATTTGAGGCAGATCTGGTTGCAGCTGGAGCAATCATTGCTGCAGTTCCAGAGAGGGTGTTTGTTAGCCCTGTACGAGGACTCTGGCCAGGCAGAAATCTGCCAAGTTGGAGCTCACCCAGAATATTTCTAACTTTGATGAAGCAGGAGTTCTGAGCATCAGTGGGGGTGAAGCAACAGAGATATGAGTGATATTTGTTGGTGAAAAATACCAACTTCTTGAAGGCTAATTTACATTCTGTGATAATGGAAACTATGGAATCTATTTGACAGGAGATGGTTTACTTGCCTAGAAGACCTGGTGCTTGTTTCATTCTTGATTGCCACTATTTGACCTTGGGCAGGACCATTTCTCTCTCTGTTAAACTATCCTGATCCTCACTCTAATTCACAAAGATGCAAAAAAAGTATAACAAATAGAAACTTGGGCTCTAAAGTCAATCTGTCTGGGTTTGAATCTAATTACTTGACTCCTTTAAAAATCAGTTTCCTCATTTTAAAATGGGGATGAAAATAGTACCTACCCAACAGAATGGTTGGGAGAAAATTCATTAGCTCTTTGCCAGAAGAGATTCCAAATTCTGGCATTGCCAGAAACACAGTAAATTGTTCAATAAATGGTAGCTGTGAATATTATTATGTCTAATCACATTCTCTTAAATGATTCAGCAGATTGTTGGTTCCAGTGTTTTTCAATAGTTCCCTCTTCCTCCTCCCTCTTCCTCTCCTGCTTCTCTTCCTCCTTTTTCTTATCCTCCTCCTCCTCCTGCTCCTCATTCTCTTCCTTCTCCCGAGCCCCCCAGGACTAGGTATAAGTAAAAGGAAGGGGTAAATATTGGCCTGTATGGTTCCCTTTAGGGATCTCTGTATGCTATCTTGTCTTTTGTTGTTGCAGAGATCCGCGCTCAGCTCACAGAGCAGATGAAATGCCTGGACCAGCAGTGTGAGCTCCGGGTGCAACTGTTGCAGGACCTTCAGGACTTCTTCCGAAAGAAGGCTGAGATTGAGATGGACTACTCCCGCAACCTGGAAAAGCTGGCAGAGCGCTTCCTAGCCAAGACACGCAGCACCAAGGACCAGCAATTCAAGTAGGAACTCCTTGGCTATTACTTTTAGAGACTTTGGGAATGGAGTCTGGGATCAAGGGAGGCAGGGTATGCCACATAGATCCAATTGGATTTATGAAACAGATAACACTATGACTTCAAATTGGCTGAGAGTTGAGAGCCTTCAAGGACTTTTCCTCTTCCAGATCAGTCTGCGTGCAGCTCAACACCCTGGAGAGATCAGAATAGATAATAAACCATCTATAATAATAAAAGCATAATATGCTAATTAGATCTGATGTCCTTCCAAGTGACCTTCTAGATCAGCGGTTCTCAACCTGTGGGTCGTGACCTATTTTCTGATGGTCTTAGGCTCTACAGCAGTGACCCACAGGTTGAGAACCACTAGCAGGGCTGCCTAAGACCATCAGAAAACAACACAGATATTTACATTACAATTCACTACAACACGAGGAACTGTATTAAATGGTCGTAGCATTAGAAAGGTTGAGAACCACTGTTCTAGATGAAGCCCAGGTGCCTGCTGGCAGCCAGAGAGTCTCAGGTGGCAACCAGAGGGAAGCCTGACTCCCGGGTGCCAGAGGGAAGCCAGTGCTGGCAGCTGGGGGAAGGAAGGCCTACTCTTGCATGAATTTCGTGCATCGGACCTCTATTGCTAATAATAACAACACACATTTTCATAGCTCTTCCTATGTGCCAAGCCTGGTTCTAAAGGCTTTACATATATGTTAATGCATTTAATCTCCACAGCAACTCCATATGTTGGTTATTGTTATATCCTCAAGTTATAGGTGAGAAAATTAAGTCATAAAAAGGTTAAGGAACATGCCCAGTGGATAAACACACATACATACACTGAATAGAGCTGGAATTTAAACCCAGCCCATCTGGTTCTATAGCCTGTACTCTTAACCATTTCACCAAACTGTCTTTAATGAGAAGAATAGAATGATGTTGCAGCCATATTTCTATATTGCTACTCAGATAGTTGCTAAAGTCTATTTTTTCTACATTTATACCACTGGCCCCTCCACTCTGTTCTCACTGCTATTGCCCTACTTTAAATCATCATCTTTGCCTGAGCGATTACAATATTTACTGTGTCATCTACAGTAAAGGTTCTCAGCCTCAACTGCACATTAGAATTCCCTGGAGAACTTTTAAAAATGCCGAAATCTGGGCCCCACTCCAGACCAATTAAATAAGAATCTTTGGGAGTAAGGCCTTGGTGTAAGCTTCCCAGCTGATCTAATGGACAACCAGTGCTGAAGACCATAGTCTCTGGCTTTTCTCCGTTCCAATCTGCCTGACCCACTCTTTTCAGATTTAGTTTTCTGGAACATACTGGAGATCAGGCAGTTTCTATGTGCAATGGCTCCCCACTATCTATGTAACTATGGTCTTGATACTCAAGGTTTGGTCTTCCAATATCAGCACTACCTAGGATGTTGAAAATACAGAATCTCAGGTCCCACCCCAGATCTATTGTAACAAGATCCCAGGGGTGATTTGTGTGCACATAAAAATTTGAGAATTGCTGCTCTATTCACAAAGGTGAAGATTCACTCCTTGGCTTGGTGTCAAGCCCCTCTAAATTTGGCCCAACCTATTTCCTGATTCTGCGCCACAGTACCTTTGCCAAGCAGAACATTAACTCCAGTGGCCCTTTGCTCATCCTCTTATTTGAGCCTATGTGCCCATTCTTCATATCTCTGCATGTGTAAGCCTATCTCTGCATGCGTGAGCCGTACCCATATTTTAAGGTCCATCTCGGATGCAACCTGGTCTAAGAAACTTTCCTAACTCTCCCAGAGAATAAAAGAATGTTCTTCCTCTTTGTACATTTTATTTGTTCTTTAATTAGGACACTTCAGCACTGTTTGTCTTATATTATTTTCTCTTAGTAATCTGAATAAACTTTTCTAATTCATCTTTCAGTCTTCCATAGTGCCTGGCATAATATGAGGTATAAAACTGATGTTCACTAAATATTATTGGATGAGTAAATGAATTTTAAGAATTAATGTCAAATATGTCTTCTCCTGTTTTCTATTTTTATTGCCTTAATAATTTGGGAAACAAATATCTTTTATAAGCCAGCTCTGATCAATGATAGGAGGCTAAGAATGAGGAGAATATGTGACACTCTCAGTTTAGCCAGAATGAGAATTTCCTCCAGATGTTTTATCCTCAGAGTCCCTTATCTTTCCCAAGTCCTGTTCTCTTTATGATAAGTAGTCCTGAGAGAATAAAATGTTATTTTAGTATGTGATAAATGAAGATTTGGTGTAGAAATCATTTGCTTTAAGAAAAATGATTCAAAGTTGGATTTATCCTATTAATAACCTGCTCCTAAGTTTAAAATATCATCTTATTTTTACTAGTATATCATATTCTCTGCTTAAGGACATATTTACTACAAATTAAAATACAGATATATAACTCTCTAAATAATCTGAATTGCTCTGATTAAGTTCACATACTAAGAATAAGGTGTTAGGGGTAGTGTGGGTTGGGTTAGAAGGGGTCAATGGGGGAAAAATATTATGCAATACTTTCAACAAAAAAGATTTAATTAAAACAACAACAAAGAATAGGGTGTTTTCTCCAAGGCTAGAAGAATGGTTTTCCTGATAAAGCTGGTTCTTGGCCTCATTTCCCCCCCAAATAACCAGTGAGTAGTTATTGAGGGTCAGTGCTTCATAATGTACAGGTATTGGAAGATATAAGATAAGTTTATTGTTTGTATCCAGAGGGGCCATTTCTTGTAGAGAAAAGATTTTTTAATACAGGAAGCAATTAAAGGATAAGGTAATAATGATCTCATTAAGAGATCATTGGTTTTCTGTAGAATATAGATGTGATAAGAGTTCAGGGATAAATTATCAGAGATTGATAAAGGGTCTAGAATAGTCAGGAAAATTTTCTAGAAGCAAGTGAGATTTTTAGCTTAGGCTTTAAAGATTTGTGTAGTAGAGAACAGTATTACAGGCGAAAGGAAATAAGAATGTTTGGTGGTAAATGGGGTATAGGGACTAGTAAGGAATCCAGCTTTGTTAAAAGGAGATTTTAATACATTCATTCAACAAATGTCTATTACACATTCCTTGAACACCTTTAGGCCAAACATTGTGCCTTGGAATACAGTAGTGAATAAAGCCACTGAGTCTTCCATATGGCACTTAACAGTAGAATGAGGAAGCAGGTATTAAATAAATCGCACAATTAGATGAGTTGAAGTGTCACAAAACTAAAGTACAAGATCTTAAAACAACTTGTAAGAGGAAGACTTCTCCAGTCCTTTTGCTGTCATATTATTGCTAATTTACTTTAATAACGTCCTGTCTGAACTTATCCTGAGTAACAATCTACTTACTCAATAAACCTCTATAAATACCTACTGGGTACTGTGCTCTGTTCTGATTCCTATGGAGATTAAGGTCTAGAAACTTGGCTTACAGAGGAGACATGTAGACAACATATTGTGAAAGGCCTTTAATTGAAGTGTGAGCAAAGTATTTTGAGAACACAGATATTTTTCAAAAGCAGTAGAAAGCAAGGTTAGATAAGTAGACACCAAATAGTAGTTCTTTGACAGGCAAGCAGAGTTCAGATTTGATATGGTGGTGTGGTAGTGAGCTCTCTGAGTTCTTGCATGAGGACAGCTACATGAGAAAGATGTAGAAGAATGCATTTTTATGTCAGAGAAGGCCAAGATGGAGGTTTAGGGGAAGAGAAAGTAATCCAGGCACAGTGTGATAGTAAAAAAGAATGAAAGGGAAGGAATATATTCAAGAAGTATTCTAGAAACTGAACAGAACTGGGTAACTGTTTGGGTAAAGAACTGTAATGGCCAGAGGTGACCAGTGTCTCTAACTTGGCAACCTAGAAGAATTATGTCATCTACGATAAAAGTAGAATGTTCAGGAAAGACCTCTTGTGAATGGTGAGCCGATTTTAGACATGTTGGCTTTGGGACAGTGGGAGGTCCTCAGATATCCAGATGGAAGGTTGTACTTCGGAAATAAGAGGTTATAAATGAAAATAGCTAGCATAATCTTCAGTATAAACTGATTATGGTAGATATGAAAGTATATGAACTCAGAGAAGAACAAGAGAAGAACAAAGAGCTAAAATCAGGACCCAAGGCTTGGGCACAACCAATGTTAGGGAAGAATTATACACTAAGTGACCAGATTATTATGATCTCTGAACATATACTCAGTGTATATCCTATATAATAAAAGGCTAATATGCAAATTGTCCCCTTGACCAAGAGTTTGACCAGCAGGCAGGCCAGCCAATCACCCATGAATACAGGCAAGATGGTGAGAAGCTCAGTAAGAGAGTCCTGGCAACATCCCACTTTCATACATAATGTACAGAAAAGTCCAGTGGTTGAATGTCAAACCATAGTTTTAGGTGGAGTGGGTGGGTTCTGTTGCTCTTAAGTACTTATGTAAAATTCTGAATCATATATACTTTACCTGATGTACTTTCAGGTTTTTGTACCTGTTTTTTCTTTTTGCCATGCTTAAACCCATGGTATGCCTGCCTAAGTCCAGTGAGCACCTAAAGAGTTGCTGATGATTTCTGTCTTTCCTTGTCTTATTAATATAGTGATGAGACTACTTCTCATTGCAACACTAGTAAATACCACTTTCATTTTTCCAATTTCCACATTTCTGTGTTGCAAAAGGGAAGATGTTTGCACACACAAGCATTCACTGCACAGAGACAACTCTGCTACTGGAACTGAAATGGCACTTGGCAGGCAGCATCACCAGGCCAAACTTGAACCACTTGTTTAGCAACTAAAAATTCATTTTTTTTGAGTCCAGAAAGGCTTTTTAGACATGGTTATTCGGGATATAGCGTGTGCTACTATAATAGACACCAATAATAATGACATACACAAGATAGTGGTTGATTTTTTCTTGTGTAATAGTCTGGGCATTAGCCATCCAGGGCTGTGTCAGCCTCATCATTCCATCCTTAAAGTGCTGCCCTTGGCTGTATGACTCAAGATAGCTCACTGCCACTATGTCCCCATTCCAGCCAGTGGAAAAGGCAAAGGGAGGGGGCAGACACATCCTTATTCTTTTAATGTGCAATCTGGAAGTGGCACATACATTTCTTCATCTCATATATTACTGGCCAGATTTAGTCACATGGTTATATTGAGCTGCAAGAGAGCTGAGAAGTGTCGTTATTATTTCGGTTGAGCTGAAAATAGAGTTTCTATTAATACAGAAGAAGGGGAAACAGCAGGGGGAGGGAGGGATAATTAGCAGCCTCTGCCACATTGTCTGTGATGTGTAAGAGGGCAGGTGTATGAAAGACCATGGCCCCCCATCTACTCAAGGTGCCATAAGTGCACAGAGAAAAGAGGTTTATTCAGACTGGGGTCTAGGGAGGACTGCGTGGAGGTGAAGTTCAATGGATGGGAAATGAAAAAATAAGAGTGCCAATGCTCAGTATTGGCCCTTTAAGCTTAATTCAATTGAGACAATGCAAAAGTCATAGAGAAAAGATAAAAAGATGGTGGAGGAAGAATTTGGACAGAGTAAACAGTGTTGATAACAGTTGGGAAAGACAAGGTTGATGGGTAACTTGTCTGTTTGGGTAAGGAAAGAAATAATAAATGCAATAGTAAAATAAGCCTTGAAAAATTGTGAGGGACCAGTTGCAGTGGTCTATGAATGCTAGGTGTCAGGGTTTAGGGTCTACTCAGTATGCATGGGAGAGCCATTGATAGTTTTTGAGTAAGGAACATAATTATGGTTGTGCTTTGGGAAGGCAGCTATGGCAGCAGCATATAAGTTCAATTGGAGCAGAGACACAGAAGGGAGCTGTTGAACGGAGGGTCTGGCAGTTGGCCTAAGGTTAATGGAGGCCTAAACTGAAGTTGTGCTCTTGGAAATAGGAAAGTGGGCCAGATGTAAGGGCAAGGAGCAAATGAAGTCAAAGAAGCTGGGACAGAAAAAGGGTTGCAGGTTTCCAGGGTCTCTGGAGTGGCAGTTGTACTGTATTTTCATTCACCAGTGAAGAGTAGCCTGGGTCTTGCTGACTCTTGGGCGAGTCCCTAGAATAGTTCATTCTCTGCCCAGAGCATCTCAGCGGGCACTCGTCACCTCCCCCGGAGCTGTAGCAGCTGTTGGCCCAGTAATGCCATGAATTTGTCTCCCTGTGTTGCCAGGAGAGCAGCTGCCAGCAGCAGCTCTGGACAGACACATCTCAGGAACATGGAAACTATTCAACTTGGGATGGGGTAGGGTGGCCAAGGCCGAAGTCAATCCACATGGATTTGTCCCACCCTTTTCCAGGCCACTTTTCACCCCGGCTAGATTTCAGCCTCTTATACTGAGTTAAGTTGGGTTACAGTTTTTAAAAAATCATTTTTTATTTTTCAATTACAGTTGACATGCAATATTATATTAGTTTCAGGTGTACACCCCAGTGATTAGACATTATGCAACTTACTAAATGATCAATCATCCTCATACCCATCTGACACCATACATAGTTATTAGAATATTATTGACTATATTCCCTATGCTATATTTTATGTCCTCATGACTATTTTGTAAATACCAATTTATACTTCTTATTTCCTTCATCTTTCCCACCCATTTCCCCTGTCCCCCAAGTGACTTCATTTAGGGACACATGTTGCTGAACTGTTTTTTTCTTCTTCTTTTAGACAGTTTCTTATGCTGGTAGCCATTAGCCTGTCACTCTTCGGCTTTGCTTCCTATTCTGCTTTTCTCCTGCTCACGTTTTGTGTTCTCCCACACTGTGCTCAGTGCAGATACCCTCATTAAAGCATACACAGCTCTGACTCCGCTGTGCAGTCTGACCCTGTGGTCCCAATACACTCCTTCTCGTCCCTCTCCACCATAGAAAAAGGGAGAGATGCTACAGATAGAACTATAGCGATTATTTGATTCTACCTTATTCTGCTTTGTTTAAGATAGGTAATATGGCTTCTTTCATCCCTTTGAATTATGGGAGGGCCCTGTTAATATCTGAAATTCTATCTGCCTGATTTGATTAAAAGCAGAAATAATATTTTGTAAGGGTAGGAATTCTTCCTAGGGAAGATGTTCTTGCATTTTCTTTGTCTCCTTGAAAAGTATAAATTTATTCCTATATGTTGCTGAGTCTTTGATTGTCTCTGTTAAGTGGAATCTGTGTTAATATTGCCCAGCAGGACTCTAATTGATAATGTGCTGGCTGTTTTTTACATAAATTACCTTCCAGTCATAGTTCACTTGGTTTTGATCTCCTCTTTAATAGCTCAGTGCTTTTATTTTGAGATTATTGTCTTTTTTCTGTTGAGTTTTTAGAGGAATATGCCTGCACTGCTATCCTGCTGTGTTCCTTACAGAGACCTTATGCTACTTTATAGCCCTCTGCCAACATCTTTTCTTTCTTACAGCTTTTCCTTCTCAACAACAAATATTTTTTTTGAACATTTTAAAGGCATTATTGTTCTTGACTCTTAGAGGAGAGAGATCCAGAGAACTAGAAGTGGTGGTTCTTTCTCATATGAATTTATAATCTAGTCAGAGATAAATGATACTTGAATGCTTAAACAGATCTTCATTATAAGACAATATATGGTAAGTTCCAAGTGTGTGCTACAAAAAGGTATGGTTAGAAACTTTTAGGGAGGAGATGGGATTTGAATCAGACTGAAGAAAATGAATAGGTTTTTGACAGATGGAGAGAGAGGGAATGTTATAGGCAAGAAGGACACAGCAGGAAGAAAGTACAAAACAACTTTAGGGTACAGGGAGTAGATTAGTTTGGCTGACATACAAGTGTATCTGGAGAAATTGGACAAAGGTAGATAGGATCATGCTTTGGAGGGCTTCGAGTCTTGTCTGAGAGATTTGGCTCTAAGAATAGATACTGGAAACGGAAACCACTGAAGATCTGAACAGCTAATGTCCAAGTGGAGGTATGAACCCTGCTTAAGAAAGATTAACCTCAACCTTAAGGTCATAATTTGCTAAATGACAAGAAACTTGATTCATTGAAACCAGTTGCCACAGTAGATAATAAAGATCTAAATTAGGGTGGGATGGTAGGAATGAAAAGAAGAGAAATCGATCCTTCAGTCCATTTAGCAAATATGTACTGTACTCTTACCATGTGCCAGACACATGCCACACAAGACAGATTCCGCCCCCTGCGCTCCTGGAGCTTATAGTCTAGAGACAGATGGAAAACACCTGGTGTAGGAAGAATCTACAGGACTTGCTGACTGATGGGATTCAGATTTCAAATGAGCTTGGAAGCAGGAAAGAAAGAAGGCTGTGAAGTTTCTTTTGGACTTGGGTGACTGGTAGATTAATGGTGCCTTTAATAGAAATACTGAATTTAGGAGAATGAGTTGTTTTTGAAGGGTTAGACTATGAGAAATTTGGTTTTGAAGTGTTAAGTTTAAAATATTGGAAGGATACTGAGGCTGAAAATTTCAATAACTGACAAAAAATGAATGGCTGTATTCAGGGCTAGAGATCTCAGCTGTATTTAGGGTTCAAGTCTGAGCTGTTGGTAGAGATTGGGGCCTGTTCATAGAGAGGTGATGATTGAGGCTGTGGAAATGTTTGATTTCCAACAGTAAGGTTTTAGGCAGGGGGGAAGGGGAGAGACATTCTTTGTATTGTTTGTGGTACTTCAAATTGCAGAGAGTGAAAAGGGATTTAAAAAATACATTTATTTGTGCATTCATTCAGTATACATTTGGGGGATCTAGTCATGTACTAGGCATTGAGCAAAATACTGGGGATAGGAATAAGACAATATCCTATTCTCACTAACGTTAAATTAGCAGCCCGTTAAGAAGATACACATAGGCTCGGCTGGCGCATCTCAGTGATTGAGCGTCGACCTATGAACCAGGAGGTCATGGTTTGGTTCCTGGTCAGGGCACATGCCTGAGTTGTGGGCTCAATTTCCAGTCTTGGGTGTGCAGGAGGCAGCCAATCAATGATTCTCTTTCATAATAGATATTTCTCTCTCTTTCTTCCTTCCTCTCTGAAATCAGTAAAAATTATATTAAAAAACAAAAAAGATATGCATGGAAAGTAAACCTGCTTATTAGGCTGGTTATGAGTTGTGTAACTACTGGAAGGGATGTGAGGGAGCAGGACCTAGGTATCTCAGGAATCTGGTAGATGTTTAACCTATAATACTCCTTTCAATGGGAGGTTAGATACACACTTAATTAGAGAGAAATTCTTGTAGAGTCCATGTTCTTGGCCTTGGGCCCAATATTTGAATGTGTGCAGAAATTGCAATTATGTCACCTATTTCCGATGGATTTTTCTGCTCGAGCTGAGCTCAGAGTTGTTTATCAGTCTCACAGGATAGAACTGCATTAAAAATGTAATCAAATGGCCATGGAGCATGTTATAGCTGTGATTGCAAATCAAAAAAGGATGAAGGACCACAAAGTTCCTCTTTGAGTATGGGGTGACTTTGACACACTGGTCCCAGGAAGTAAGGAGAACGGATGAAGTTGCCAGATGGGGAAACCCCTTACTTCCTGGGACCAGTGTGTCACTGATTCATTTTGGTCATATTTGGGATTTCTTTGTTCCTTTAGGGAAGGTTTTGCCCAAATGTAGCATCTGGTGTTGAACAAGGGTTGGCTTCCTTTTGGCATGGCTCAAGCTGTAATGGTTTAGAAACTAACAAAAGGCCCTTTGGTGATCTTTTCACTTGCCCAGTCCATATAGAACCTTAGGTGGTGGTTAGATCCTTTTTAGAAAATTGGGAGGTTTCTTCACACATGGATAAAAGCAGGATAGAAGAGACATCAGAAGGCAGTTTAGGAAATCAGCAAGACAGAGTGCTGGTTAGTCTTTGGAACAGAGAAAGAATTATTTTGAAAGCAATTTGGGAGTTTTATGACTTAGTAGAAAAAGCTGAGAGCCTTAATCTAGACAAATTTGGATCTGAATCCTGTCTTTTCTGCTTATAGCTGTGTGACTTGGAGCAACCTTGATCAGCTTCAGCTTTCTCAACTATGAAATGTGGAGAATAATGCTTGCCCTGAAGAGTTGTTCTAGGGATTAGATATAATACAAAGTGAGGCAAAGTCAGTTTACAGGTGTGAGTATGCAAAACACAGAGTTTATTCTTTTTTCTTTTTTTTAATTCATTTTTTTAGAGACAGAAGGGAGAGAGAAGAAAAAAGAAAAAGAGAGAGAGAGAAACCTTGAAGTTGCCTTTTGTATGCCCCCTACTGGAGATTGAGCCCACAAACTGGGAATCAAACTGGTGCAGGGGTTGATGCCCAACCAACTGAGCCACACTGGCCAGGGCCAGAGTTAACTTTTATATTATTATTCATTAATTATGTATTATTTTCCATATGAACAATGGTAAACCTACTTTTGCCCCACCCTGTGTAAAGCACTAACCTAATGTCCAAAACTTGCTAGACATTAAAAAAATGGAATACTACATAGCTATAAAAAGAAGAAATGTTTACCCTTTGTGATGGCATGGAGGGTCCTGGAGAGTATTATAGAAATAAGCCAGTCAGAGAAAGACAAATACCATACAATCTCACTTTTATATAGAATCCAGTGAACAAAATAAACTAATGAAAATAGACCCAGAGGCATGGATACATAGAACAGACTGAACATCTCAGAGGGAAAGATGCTGTTGGGAGCGGAATGAATAAAAGATTAGCCAAAGAACACATATGCATAGCCCTTGGTGTCAACAATGAACAGTATAAAAAGTATAAAAGGAGTAGGGGAGGTAGCTGATGTGAGGAGAAGAGTATGAATATTAAGATTCTAAGTTTGTAATCCCTGCGTTTGTAATCCTGGGTTTTCCACTTACCAGCTGTATGATTTTTAGATGAAGATTCTTAGTTTCCTCATCTATATATTGTGGATAATAATAGTAGCTACTTTGTGGAGTTGTTATGCTGATTAAGTAAATTAATATATCTGAAGCCCTTTGGACAGTGCTTAGCACATAGAGTAAATAACAGTGACTACTATTCTTGTCCTTAGGAGTTGGGAGTGAATATAGCTATAGTAGGTAAAAACTTGGTGGTTTATATTTATTATTTATTCCCTGTGCAGAGTTAAGCATTTATAAGCCTGGCCCTAGATAATATATCAATCTTCATTTTTTTTTTCAGCAATCCCTGAGGGCTCTCTTGAATGACAAACTCTTCCTTCATCCAGATTTTTATAATATGGCTGTACTGGGCAGGAAATATGCAATTATGTGACTCTATATAATTGTATATCCAATTCCTATAAAAATCGCAGCAATTGTATGTCTTGTCTTATAGGGTGTCATGTTTACAAGGTGTCATGAACTACCTTGAACCAGGTAGTTAATCCTGTGATGCTACTTTTAGATCCCGGCTTATAATCATCAAGAGGAGGAAATTTGTCTTAGAATTTCCTTATCCTCATGGAGTCAATATTCAGCACTAATTACAAAATCATTGGGATTCCATGAAGATAGAGTGTTGAGCCCCCCGGTCCCATTGACAGTCTGGGTGAATGAAGAACGCCTGTCCTGTTCAGCCTTCTGGAGTGGCCACCATCAAGACCAACAGGCCAGTACACTACAAACCTCAGTCATGGACATAGCAAGACTGTGGTTTACTGGGTCGTTTGTCTCATGAGGCCAAAAAGAAGCTCCCACGCTTCTGCCTAAATGGTTTCATATCATCCTTTTAGAGTGCAGAGTGATGGACGGCAGGGCAGGAGCAAAGCATGCTTTTCTGAGCCATTTGGAGGATGTTGGAGACTGCTGAGGGCTTCCTGTGTCTCTTGGGCACAGCCATGGGAATGCCAGTGGGACACACCACATGATTGCAGGTTGCTGGAGCACAGATCGTGGTGATCCTGCCCCTTAACAACAGTTCTGGGGTACAGAGGAGTTTTAGTATTCAATTTCTTGGCTTTTTAAGCCATATAATAATTGCATAGTAGAGACAGGAAGCAATATGTGGCTGATTTGCAGGATCTTTAATTCTTAGGAATTCACAGCCAATTAAATGAATTGACTTTGATCCAGTCCTCTTAAAGGCAAAAGCCATGTCATCTTTATTGGGAGCTAACTGTGTTAAATGGAAGGGTTTATAAGATAAGAAGAAAAGACAGTCTCTTTCATAAGGACTTTCATAATTGAAATGGGGAAAATCAGACTGAGAGAGAATAATAAGAACACATGTGCGCATGGGCACATGAGTCTAAAAATAGGACTCCATTTCAAGCAGTTTCCAGTAGTCACTAGTAAGGGAGGGAGGGGTAAGTGGAGTACTCAGGAGGGACTTGTACTTGGCTCATCCAGGGAAAGGTAAAAGATAGCACAGTTACATTCTCTATTAGTTTTGGTCCCAAGTTAATTGAAGTAAAGTCTTTAATATCTAATTCCCGTGCACATTGAAGTATTTGCTGTGCAGAGAAACAAGAGTCATATCGGAAGAGCTCAGTGTTAATGAAGGATTTAGAGAGAATCAGAAAAAACTAGAGTTTGGATTTTTTCAGAATTGAAAAAGGATCATCCTTTCTGCTACCTCCTGCCCATAAACACCCCTACTGATTATTGGCTCATTGCCTCTGGAATTTTAGATTCAGGGGGGGGAATCAATGAGCACAGCTCTGACTCTTAACATATCTCAGCTACAGCTGGTTAAAGAACCAGGATTAGAAAATGAATTGAACAAACTAGGATTATCTTTTCAGTAGGATGCTGAGCTGTGTTTGCAGATTTCTGCTTAAGCAGTTGGGACAGGGCATCCTTGCATGAAATTCAGACATCCCTCCCTGGCAGCCTCTGTGTTAAAGTAGAGGTTGCAGAACAAGTCTGGCAGCTCTTAGTCTGAACCCTTGTAAACAACAGATGTTCATAACTAGGTTCTGCGGGTGAGGATGGGGGTTTCTGTTGATGCCTAAAATTTTCTTAAAAATTTATAGGTAGCATCTCAAGGATTTAGCAAAACGGAGGAAGTTGTCCTGAATTGATTCTGCAGTATTATAGATAGAACTGAAGCTTCAGACAGTTCCTTTGACAAAGCACAGGGTATTGAGTGAACTCTGAATAAACAGCAAGTGAACCCAGGAAGCAGGCACAATTAAGAAAGGTTTGGCTTCTTGGGTGTGTTGACTTTCTGCCCTCCTCCCTGTTCCCCTGCTTATACAGACTGATTTGTTGACCTCCCCCATGCCCACGCCTCTGTTTTCTCTGGCCATGGGTGGAAATGTGTGCCCTTCTCTACCAGACTCCTGCATACACATGCATACTGATACTCAGGCAGCTTTACTGTCCAGTCTCTTCTATTAGCTCCTTCTGAAGCCATTCATGTTCTTATAATATATGGATTAAATAGAATTCTTAGGGGCTTTGTCTTGGATGCTAACCTTGGTCTTGTACATTCTCAGTGTTGATTTTGCCAAGTCTCCAATCATTAATTGAATGTGGATTAAGATATGTAGCTTATAAAGAATTCAGTGCTGCCTCTTTTTTTATCCCTACCTCACCCAATCCCAAAACACACATACACATTGAGTTTTCAGCCAGATGATGAATGCTTAGGAAACCTATTTTACAGCAGAGTATGGAAAAAATAAACCTATAATGCCTCTTTAGTAGGCTTTCTTGGTACAAAATTAAAGAAGGACTTTAATCAAATGAAAAAAAGTAATTTATGAAGGGCTGGGCCTATATTCAAGCCAATCTATCAGGAAGAATTACCTTGAAAAATCTCTGATGAGATCACTAGTTATTTGGGGTCTAACAACATCCTTCTGTTATTTTTTCTGAAAAACAAGTCCACTCCTGGCCCTTTTGTGCATTAGCATAGAAAGTTTGGGTGAATACCAATACTACTATTTGAGGTTTACTTGTTCTTTCAACAAATATTTATTTAGCATGTATTCTATACCAACAGGCCATGCTCTTAGTGTGGAATTAAATTTCATTTAATTACTAAATTAAATATACAGAGAAGAATAAACCACTATCTAGCTCATGAAGGTTACCATTTAATGTGAAGTATTTTAAGTTTGTATATGTATGTATATATGTATGTATGTACTAATATGTATTCTGACAAGATGTGGAGTTCAAGATTGAGGAGCTAGCCAAAACCGATTTGGCTCAGTGGATAGAGCGTCGGCTTGCGGACTGAAAGGTCCCAGGTTCGATTCCGGTCAAGGGCATGTACCTTGGTTGCGGGCACATCCCCAGTAGGGAGTGTGCAGGAGGCAGCTGATCGATGTCTCTCTCTCATCGATGTTTCTAACTCTCTATCCCTCTCCCTTCCTCTCTAAAAAAATCAATAAAATATATTTACCAAAAAAAAAAAAAAAAAAAAAAAAAAGATTGAGGAGCTGGAATTGTTGAGTGGCCCTTTTAGTTCCCTATAGTATATGTAATTCATTAATAAACACTTGGATCCATCTTCCTCATCAACAGTGACTAACATGTCTGGTAGGTGCTAGGGTCACAGAGATGTATGGGACACAGCCTCTGACTTTAGGAGGCTCATTGTGTCATGTGGAAGATAGGAGATTTAGATGAAAAAAGTTAGCATTAGAATAGCATATATTTATTGCCAAAGAAAAGATGGGGAAAATGTTTTATTTTTATTTTCTTCCAGAATGGGATCTTAAACATTTTTTTTTAGATTATTTTAGACAGAAAAATTACAAAAATAGTACAGAGATTTTCTGTATGCCATTTACCCAGATTGCCCCAAAATATTACCATATTACTATACTTTCTTTATACTTCTCTCTCATCATACATAGCTCATGCATGTGCATATTTTGTTTTTGTAAGATAATTGAGCATAAGTTGCAGACATAAAGCCCTTTTACCTACCTCAATGTGAATTTATTAAAAACTAGAGGCCTGATGCATGAAATTCAAGCACTCTGTGTGTGTGTGTGTGCGCGGTTGGGGGGGTCCCTCGGCCCAGCCTGTGCTCTCTCAGTCCAGGAGCCCTTAGAAGATGTATGACTGATAGTTTAGCCATCCTTAGTGCTGCTGTGGAGGCAGGAGAGGCTCCCACCACCACTGCTGCACTTGCCAGCTGTGAGCCTGGCTTCTGGCTGAGTGGTGCTCCCCCTATGAGAGCACACTGACCACCATTGTGGTCCTGCATTGAGTGCCTGCCCCCTGGTGGTCAGTGCACATCATAGCGACGGGTCATTCTGCCTTCGGGCTGAAACCAGCTCTTCGACATCTCCTGAGGGGTCCTAGATTGTGAGAGGACACAGACCAGGCTGAGGGACCCTACCAGTGCTGGGAAGGGATGCAGGAGATTGGCCAACCCTGGGAGGGACTGTGGAAGGGCTTAAGGGCGTGTCTGGCCTGTCTCCCTCAGTGCTGATAGACCAAAACCCAGCAGCAAGCTAACCTACTGGTTGGAGAGTCTGCTCCTTCATGGTAAATGCAAGTCATAGCAACTGGTGGACCATTTGACTATCTTCCCCCTGGTGGTAAATGCATGTCATAGTGAGCAGTTGAGCGTCCTTGGCATATCATTAGCATATTACGTTTTGATTGGTTGACTAGCAGACCGAATAACCAGACACTTAGCATATTAGGCTTTTATTATATAGGATAAATTGGTTGTTTTCTGCCATTATGATAGTATAGTTATCAAAAGCAGAATATAAATATCAACATAATAATATTATATAATCCAGACATTCACATTTACCATTTGTTTCAAAATTTTCCTTTTTGGCAAAAGAAAGTCCAAGATTATGTGTTTCATGCAGTTGTCTTGTCTTTTTAGTTTCCTTTAATATGGAATGGCTTCCAAGTCTTTCTTTGTATTTCATGGCATTAACATTTTTGGAGAGCATTCAGCCCCCAATTATTTTGAAGATTGTCCCTTAATTTGAAATTTCTGATAATGTCTGATTTCTTTTAATTTTAATGTTTTATTTATGCCCCAAACAGAATTTATTATTTTTTTCAACATCCTGGCTTTAAAGAAGCTAGCTTATCTTTAATATTTTAATATGCTCTTCTTCGTTTAGCTCATTTTAGGTTAGATGATTACCAGGTTTGATATATTTTCTCAGGAACTACCAATGATGAATAAATTACTTTTGATATTACTTTTAACTTACTAAAATGTTCTTTGCTTAGCCTATTTATGAAGCAATTTAAGAAATAAAATAAAGGGAACTTCAAAAAAATCAAGGGAGCTTCCTAATTTGTCATGTGATTGTAGTAAACAAGAATTCATGAATCTGGTATAGAAAATCAATACCTCATGGTGTATTTTTAAGTTAAATGTTAAAATTTTAAATAACATTATGTAAATTTCAGGTGTGATATTTCTTTATAATTAGATTCAGGTTATGTGCTTTGGGCAGGAATACTATAGAAGTCATCTCCTATTCTTCTTAGGGGAATGTATCAGGAGCCCCTTGTTAATTACTTATCTCATTACTAGTGATGTTATCTTTGATCATTAGGTTAAAATGGTATCTGCCAGATTTTTCTACCATAAAGTTATACTAGTTTATGCTTTGTAATTAATGCATATACATTGGGAGATACTTTTTTAGACCATGTAAGATTTGTGTAATTCTCACAAACTTACATCCACTTGTTTTAGTATTAATTGATAATCCTTGCTAGAATCAATTATTATGATGGGTACCACATGATAGTTTTTCCAGTTTCCATAATTCCTTCTACATTTATTCATTGGGAATCTTTTGGAAAGAAGAGATTTTCTGTCTGCATATAGATATCTGGTTGTTTGTTTATATCAATGTGGACTCATAGATTCTGATCCTATTCAACAGGTTATAATCCTTTATCATCTTTATTTATTTTAATGTTTATATTATCTCAGATTTGGCTAGTGACTCCTGTATTCTTGCTTTGGGTACTTCTTTACCATCGGCACAAGAAGATGTCCCAGGCCCATCTTGTACTTTCCTTGTTTCAGCTCTGGAGCCATTTCCTCAAGGAGTTCTGGTTCCTTTTATGGGCAATGATATTTAGGAACTGTGGACACTAAGTATGCTCTTTGTTATCAGAGTAGCATTGTTTTTGTAGTGCTGCTCAGGAGACGAAAGTAGTAAATAGCTATAAATATTTGCACCCACACATACTTGCATACTTCTTCATCCATTTCTATTTCCGTATCTCTATTAAAGCCCATGAGTTCACACTGATTTCTTCCATTCCAATTCAGCACCATATGTCTTTTTCTGTTTTCTCCACTTTCCATATTTTTAATTTTGTTCTCTGGACAGTGAGAAGCTAGCACCCATTATTTATAATAAGTTTATTTAATTGCTCAGTCCTATATTCACACAAAGTAGTTCCAGAATTCCTAACCTCATATATCTGAAAAAGAAGACTAATAACTAAATTTCATTACTAGTTTAGAGTTCTTTTTGTTTTCAGCCTTGATGACTAAAATCTGGTATTCAAAACTTAGTTGTTAGGCCCTTCTCCTCCAACCCCAGACCTTCAATGTGGTGATAGTATTCGTTTGAAATATAATTTGGTTTATTTATTTATTTGGATTTAATTTTTCCCCTTCAGAATGAGATCTTGATTGACATTTCTAACTGCCAAGATCTTTTCTCCTCTTTAAAAATAGTTTAATTTATTGGGGTGGCATTGGTTAATAAAACTATATAGGTTTCAAGTGCATCATCTATATATTGTATTGTGTGTTCACCACCCAAAACCAAGCGTCTTTTTGTCACCATTTACTCCCCCTTTACCCTCTTTGTCTCCCCTCACTCCCTTTTCTCTCTGCCTGTGTCTATGAGGATTTGTTGTTGTTGTTGTTGTTGTTGTTTGCTTAAACTCTTCACCTTTTTGATGCAGCCTCCCTGCCCTCCCACAGCTGTGAAGTAAATTTTATTTTTGGGGGCAACATGGATGGACCTGGAGAGTATTATGTTCAGTGAAATAAGCCAGTCAGAGAAAGACAGATATCATATGATTTCACTTATATGTGCAATCTAATGAGTAAAGTAAACAAACAAAATAGATAGACTCATAGATCCAAATCTTTTCTCTTGATTAGAGACTGGGCATTTCCCTGGAGAAGTGAGAATCCTGCCTCTCCATAGATTATGGGAAGTCACTAATTGGGCTGTAGGCTAAAGAGCGTATACCAAGGAATGTCCCTTCCTGGGCCTACTGAGACTGCGAAAGCTATCTTATGGATTGGGACCCTTGTCACTTTCTCTTAATATAACTCCTCTCACATTCTCTCTGTCATTCTCCATGATCACCTCTCTTGCACTAAGGGAACCAAGAATATGGTTTTCAACTCAGTGCTAGACTATGATTGTGAATGAAGATGTTTTACCCAGCAGTTCATGTAATATGCTTGGTATAGGACCTTTGGATTATCTTGATCTGGTTCCTTAGAGGTGAAGCCTCCTGACATTGCTCATTGACACCCAAACTTACAGAACTTTTTGCTCTGTTGCTGTGCTCCCAGTTCTGATGCCCCTGCTCTTTTTCCTACTTGCCTTTCTTTACTGAGATGTTTTGGCCTTTCTATTAGCTCTTTGCATCAGTTCTGATCTGACTGATTCCTCCTTTGTCTCTAGGGATGGTTTCCAGATTCCCCTTCCTCTCTCCTGTTTAACTCTCTTCCTCCATTTCCCACACACTCATTTTATTTTTCTCCTTTTCAAAACACATCTTACATGGTCAGTGCTGCTGATTCCAGCTGTTCAGACTCTTGTCTACAGCTTAAGTTCAAAAACAGATGGACCCAAAGCATTCTCGATGCTGTCTGTGCCAATTTCCACCAGATGAAAACAAATTACTAAAAAGCATCAGGAAATATTAGAATAGATCTAAGGTTTAATTGTCTGTCTTCTCAGTGGTCCTCCCTGCCTTACTTCTCCATGGCCCCCTGTTTCCTCTCCTCATTATACCTGGCCCTTTTTTCCATCTCTTCTTTTTTGTCTGCCTCATATGACAAAGGCTGATTTCTAAAACCTTTGCTCCCATTGTCACCCTCTGTATATGCAGATTATGAGTTTAACCATTGGGATGAGAATGTTGATCATCAAGCTAGGTTGTGGCTGTTTTTCTAATTGTGCCCTTTTTAAATCTTCCATCAGGGGCTAAGGAATTTCTGTCCTTTGAACATATAGAGAAGGCGAGGCTGGGGTCTCTGTGTCTGTAATTGTAGGTACATTTACAGATCAAAGGTTACTAACTTGGTAATAAAATACATGTTTCTCTACAACTATCAATAAGGGTACAAAATGGTGCCAGTTACACAGCCTACCCTTCCATGCTGTAGACAGGAAATATGTTCCTTGGAAAGCAGTAACATTGTGCTCACACTATTGCTCTCAGAACCCCCATTTTGGAATTTGCTTCTAGTTTTCTCTCAATGTTCTGTGGAACACTGTTTAACATTTCTGGTCACCCTGAAACATAAGAGAAAGAGTAAGCATGGTGGGGCCACTTACCTTACAGTCCATCATATAGACACTGGCAGTTATTTATAGAGAGCATCAGGAGAAAGTTGTTAGCATAGTCCAGTAATTATGAAGTGCCCATGTGACCTGAGTACTAGACACTGTAGGAACTATCATGCCTCCAGACCTCTGCCTTTCCAGCTCCCCTGAGTTTTTCTGCGCTCCAGGGACTCATATGAGTCTGGGGCCTCAGGGTCTCACCTGAAACTGGGTGCAGTCAGAGCTGGATTTCTCCCACTAAAGAAAACCAGCTGTACAATCAGCAGTCAGCCTTCAGTGTGCACACTTGCACTCACACATCTCCAGACCTCTGCCTTTCGCGGCTCCCCTAAGTTTCTGTGCACTCCTCCCTTTTCACAACAGTCCAGACTCCTCCCCCCCCCCATATGAGTCTTGCCTGGAACTAGGGTTCAGTGCAGTCGGAAGTGGGGTTCAGTGCAGTTGGAAGTTTCCATCTCCCTCTCGCTAGCGCAGTGGTTCTCAACCTTCCTAATGCCAGGACCCTTTAATACAGTTCCTCATGTTGTGGTGACCCCTAACCATAAAATTATTTTCTTTGCTACTTCCTAACAGTAATTTTGCTACTGTTGTGAATCGTAATGTAAATATCTGTGTTTTCTGATGGTCTTAGGCGACCCCTGTGATGGGTTCGATGGACCCCCAAAGGTTCAGAACTGCTGCGCTAGAGGAAGCCAGCCAGACACTCCGTCACCCATCCTCTCTACATGCATGTCTC
>PVJN01009190.1:0-61787 GCA_004026805.1 Lasiurus borealis | reverse complement strand
CTCAGCGCTGTCTGAAAAGTCTAAAATGCAGAATTCCAGGCCCGCAGCAGACCCACCAAGGCAGAATTTCCAGGAGGAAGGACAGAGTTCAGACACATGCACTTCAAAAAAAGAGAGAGAGAGAGGGAGAGGGGCTGTGGAATGATAATGTCCCAGTTCCCATGATGACCAGAAACTATAGGAAGAGCAGGTGATTTGACTTTGAAAACCAGGCTGCCCAGATGGGCAGACAGTCTGTGAGAAAATCCTGGTAGCAATGCTGTTATGCCACCATCAAGGGGTGTGTTAATTGATTTATTTCTCTGTATGTTCACTTTAGCGATTGGCCTTCCGGCTGCCATGTGGCTAGCAGGAAAGTGGAGCCTCAGGAGTGGTGGAAGGGGGGTAAATCAGGATGGTACCCCCCCCCCCGGACAATCACAAGGAAAGCAATCAAGTATTCTTTGCAGGGGCGGAAAGTACACGGGTGTACTTACTATCCACTCACTATTTGTTTGAGCATTAGGTACTAGCAAGCATAGATTGTCTGCAGGCAAGCATCAACTGTCTGCCATCTCTGATGCCTCCTACTTCCTGTCTGCCACCCCGACCCGGGACTATTTCTGCAACCTTCACCTCCCCATCTTTGTAATCAGCGGGGAGATGTTGGAAAAATACAGTGGTAGCTCGAGATACGAGTTTAATTCGTTCTGTAACATTGAGGCCTGGGAAACTATGAGACGCTCGAGTCGTGGTAAACTGGTGGGTTGTGTGCAACCGGCCGATCCACGAGATTACCCCTATCTCGACTATTGCTTGTATTTCAAAGCAAAATAGCTCACCCGACGGCTCGTATATCAAAAATCTCGTATGTTAGGGCACTCGTATCTCGAGGTACCACTGTATAAAGAAACATATAGGTATTCATAGTTGCTTTCTAAGTTTTTATGTTTGCCTGTGCTTTATCGTGTCTATGCTAGATAGTACAACATATATATTTATAAAGTCTCAGACATACATCCATGCTATACACTGCTGCTTTTCTTTAACTGATTGTCCCCACCTCCAGAAATGTTTATTATCGTCTTGACCTTGCAGCCACCTCCTGCCCTCTCCCACCCATGGCCTCACTCAAGTTGTCTTGTGTGCCCTTCTGAATTGGAGACACAGAATGTTTATATTCTCAGTGCCTTGAGCCTCTCCCAATTAGATATCAGAATCTCCAGCAATCGTTCAACAGCCAACACCCGTCTGTCCACGTAAAGTGCGGTTCGTATAGGCACAAGCCGGACTCATTTAATTTCTATTTACGTTGGGCTCTTTTCTGGTCTGAGGATCGTTTCTTTTTCTTTCTTTCTTTCTTTTTTTTTAAATAATTGATCGCAATTTATCCCGGGTGGTGACGATTTCCAGGACAGCCTTGTCATCCACATAAATCATCCCGCTGCAGCAGCTCCCGTAGATAATTGGGCTCCCGAGACCCCGTTTTCCATTTTCTCTGCAGAGAGCGCCCCGCCACCTCTGGCGTCTCCCCTGGGTGCGGGGAGTGATGGTGCCAGTGCCTCTGGCCTTTTCATTTATTATTTATTTAATTTACTTCGGGACTCGGAACAAATTGGAATTGGCAAAAGGAAAAAAATAAAAAGAGAGAGAGAGAGAGAGAGAGAGAGAGAGAGAGAGAGAGAGAGAGAGAGAGAGGCAGGCTGTGGAATGATAATGTCCCAGGTTCCCGTGATGGCCAGAAACGGTGGGAAGAGCAGAAAAGGGCAAGAGAATAAGAGAAACGCAACGCGAAATACAGTTTCAAATCAGAACACATGAAAAAAAAATACTTCTGACCAGACCAATTGTCAGTTCGCAGTGACAAAAGTTGGGTTTCATAGTTGTTCTTTTTAGTTCGTTTTGTTTTTATAAGTCAAAACACAGCCTCAGTCGCTAAAAGGCCAGGGGAATACTGGCCTGGGCCAGTTCTATCAGGAAGTAAGACTTGCAGTGTGCTCTCTGGGGCTAAATTTCTGCCCTCCAAGCCGCCGTTTTTGGGGATTAATAACCTTGATTACCTTGCCTGGTCTCTTGGGTATAAAAGGGTTAAGCTCACTACTAGGCTATGATAAAGCTTTATTTTTTTTTTTGGTTTCTGGTTGATGAAATACTTTTCAGCTTTTGTACAAATATTAATTTGCTGTAGTAGAAATTGATTACGATCAGTAATTTTTATCATGACAGCTTTCTTCTTGGACCAATTCTTTCTTCCTTCCAAAAAGGAGGAGAAGCAGAACTTTTATATGGTTTGATCCCAGTTGATATCAAGTAATATTGTACTCAAAGGAAGCTTTAAAGTTCATATCGGGTCCAGTAATCATAAGAGACTAAAGGCTTAATAAATTGTGTCTTTCCCCCCCTGCCTCTTTCTTTTTCTCTGTCACACACACACACCATCCAGAATTTTAGACTTTTAATGAATCTTAGGGGTCATATAGCCTATAGCCTATTGATGTATAATCTTGGGCACAATAACAGGTAAGGACTATTAATTTTTTTCCTAATCCTCATCTGAGGATATGCTCATTAATTCTAGAAAGAGGGGAAAGCAGAGAGAGAGATCAAGAGAGAGGGAGAGAGAGAGACAGTCATCGAGCCTTTTTGAAACATCAGTGAGAGAGAGAACATCCATCGTTTGCCCTCTGAACATGCCTCGGCTGGAGATCAAACCCACAACCTAGATGTGTGCCCTGGCTGGGAATTGAACCTGCAACCTTTCAGTAGATGGGACAATGCTCCCACTAACTGAGCCACACCAGCCAGTGCGGTAGGTACTATTATTATCCATATTCTTTAGATGAGGAAGCAAGTCTAGAAAAGTGAAATAATTTGCAAAATCACTTAGCTAGGATTCCATCCCAGATGTAATTCTAATAACTCTTCTTACCCTACTATGCTAGATTGCCTTTTAGGTCACATTTAAGCCCATGACATCTATTTGAAAGAATTAGTTATCTATTGCTGTATAACAAATCATCCCAAAATAGGAACAACAATAATGCCTTTTTTTCTTTCCTGGTTTCTGTGGGTCAGGAATTTTGGAGTGTGTTGAGCGGATGATTCTCATTAAGGGTCTTCCATGAAGTGGCGGTCAGATATTGACTGAGGCTGCAGCCATGAGAAGGCTTGGCTGGGCTGGAAGATTCATTTCTAAGGTGGCTCTTTTCCCATGCCTGGCAGATTCACCATGTAGATATCCCCACGGGACTATTGAGTGTCCTTACAACATGGCGGCTGGCTTCCTCCATCATGTGCCATTCACAAGATCAAGGCTGAAGCAGCAGTGCCATTCATGATCTAGCCACAGAAGTAACCTACTATCCCTCCCCCCACATTCTATCACTAAGTATGTTTTTGTACTCTTCAGTCTTTAAAATTAGGTAAACCACAAACGGTGTAGTTGGTTGTCTCAAGTTACCAGGGTATTTAATTGCCCAAAGGCTTGGTTTCCTGAATATAGGAGCGTAACAGACCGTAAACTGTTCTTATCTTCACTTCACCTCAGAAATAAGCTCTAACACCCGGGCCAAACAGAATATGAATCAATGAAGAATTGGCATCTCCTACTTATTCCTGTTACCACGGCTTCATACTCATGTTCCATCAGTAGAATGTCAGCTAATTGCTCTTTCCTGGAAATGATCCTACATCAAATTCAATTCTTTCAATTAATTCTGTAGGTTTAGAATAATGCAGTGAGAGTTTTGAAATAGTCTCCCTGAAATTTCATCATTAACGTGAAACAATAAAAAAGAATGATACCTTTAAGTGGGAAATACATGGCCGTAAAATATTTCCCCAACCCAATCGAGCAGCTCTGGACTAGAGAGAAGAAGATTTAATTTGTCAAGTGATGGATTGTTTTTGTCATTCCGATAGCTGCCCGATGATTCCAGAACACCAGTCTTTAGCAGCTATGATTTCAGAAAGGTGTTCCAGACAGATTTATGGTCATAACCACCCACAAAAGTATACTTGTTTTGCTGTTGTTGCTGCTATTGAAGACTTTTTGGCATTTAACAAGAGTCCAACATCCATGGACACTTCTTCATTTCTATGATCCCAGATCTCTAATCTCTCCCAGAAATCCAGGGTAATAATCCAACTCATAAAAAAGTATGGCTTGAGTTATGGCGACAAGACACATCTTATTGTAAATTTACAATGATCTCCCGTCATTGAACCGCTGGGTTAAAGACCGAAGAAGGCAGCTAGAGCTTAGCTCTCAGAATTGGAGCAAACGTAGTATCCTGCGCACTGACTGGAATACCACAGTGAAATTTCTCTCTCTCTCCACGAGCCTCCTCCAGCCACGAAATTCATTCCCTTTGCTCGGCCGCAAAGCCAATGTAGAAAGGAGAACACGTCTAGATATTGGAAAACCGTAGGCCATTACCTCCTTTATCACTCATATCAAAGACACGGAAAAGAGAGCCCATGTACAATTGATGGATTATCCTCATCATGAAAGTCCGGCGATCCCAGTTGGGTTTTCAAACAAGGCATTTAATAACCACCGCCTTGTTAAAAGGTGGAAAATGATCTGGCTAGTGGCCTGATAGGACGAGATTTTATTGATTTTCCTGAGGCCCTGGACTTGGAAGATCACGGGCTCCTTAAGGGCAGACTTAAAAGGAAGCATTAAGATGGATGTGTAATTACCTGCGTGACGGATGTCGTTCTGTAAACAGCAGAATCGGCTGGCTTCTCCTCGGGGTCTCAGTCGAGGGGGAGGGAAAGGCCACAGGTGAAGTCTCATTTCAACCGCTTCTCCTCCTTTTGCATATTTATGAGCGAGCTTTGTTCTGTCAGAAGTCCTGGGTACGGTTGGTTTTTAACAGATACACTTTTTAAAATTTAAAATTGGTTTATAAGGGTGAATAAATAGATTGTACCAGAACAGCAAAATGGTATTTCAAATATTACTGGGGGGAGAAAATAGGAATAACTTTATAAATGCCTTTAGCTGTCGTGATTCTGAGTCTACCTGGGAGTGCAGCTCTCTAAAGACTGGGGTTTCCCCAGGGGCCGGGCTGGGTTTGAGATAATATCGGAAAAGAGACCATCGTCCTTTTGTTAAGTTGTATGAGTTCCTTGAACATGTTGGAGATTGAACCCTTTTATGGATAATAAAGCACATTACAAACTGTGGAATAAAAATAGGCAGAGGCAAAGAAGCTTCGAATAGACTGTCAAACTACAGCGGGAAGGTAGGGGAGGGTTTGGGGGGTAAGAGAGCAAACGAAGGTCTTGTATGCATGCATATTAGCACAACCAACAGATACAAGACACTGGAGATGGGGGAGAGGGACAAGAGCAAATTCTGGGGGCTAAGGGAGGCCTGGGGAAGGTCAGTGGGGGGCGGGGAAGAGACATATGTACTACTATTTGTAGTACCTTAAACAATAAAATTAAAAAAAAAGAGTGATGGTTTGATAAAGATGGAAAAAGGAAAAGAGACCATCCATGGCAGATTAGAGATGGAGGTGGAGGGTAGAATCGGTGCTAAGGAGATTTGAGGGCTGGAGAAGGGAATCGACCACGTAGCTCTCTGAGAAGAACAGGCCTGAGGGACTGCAGAGAGGGGAGCTCTCCAAATGGCCCTCTTGGTTCTCACTTGGGTTTTGAAAGCTGTTGTCTGACTCTTTTTAAGAATATATATATTTTATTGATTTTTTTACAGAGAGGAAGGGAGAGGGATAGAGAGTTAGAAACATCGATGAGAGAGAGACATCGATCAGCTGCCTCCTGCACGCCCCCCTACTGGGGATGTGCCTGCCACCAAGGTACGTGCCCTTGACCGGAATCGAACCTGGGACCTTGCAGTCCGAAGGCCAATGCTCTTGTCCACTCAGACACACCGGTTTCGGCTGTTGTCTGACTCCTGTCAGCTGTGCCCTCTTCCAGGCCGCCAGGTGGAACTCCACTTTCTGAATGTGCGGCCTGGTCGTTCACTCATGTCAGGAGGGCAGTTTGCCCTTGACTTTGGAGACAAGAGAGCCAGGCCTCCGTCAGCAGCAGGCTTCCCACCGTTCCCAGACCCCGTGTTTCCTCCCCCCAGAGGCAGGCGGGGTGTTCACGCCCGAGCAGTGCGAGAAAGCAGCCCCGTCAGTCCGGTAAGTGGGTCTCTGGCGCCGAGGGAAGCCAGTCTGGCCTTGCCCAGTACAAAGCTGGGCTCCTGGGCAGGTGGACACGGGGGTCCGGGTGGAGAGCTCAGCGCCCCCCTTTGCTCAAACAATCCGGATCTCCATTCAGTGTGGGGAGGGGTCTGGCGGGGCGGGGAGGAGGGGGGGACAGCTTGGACTTGGTCTCATGCAATCTTAATGGGGTAAATGAGGGAATTGTAGAAATGCCTCTAATAAAATACATGCCACACATCGCATCCGCACTCCTAAGGCCATGAGCTGCCATGTGTGTGTGTGTGTGTGTGTGTGTGTGTGGTGTGTATGTGTGTGTGTGTGGTGTGTGGGTTTTATATGTGTGTGTATGTGTATGTATATGTGTTTGTGGGGTGTGTGTGTGTGTGGTTTGTGTGTGGTGTGTGTGTGTGTGGTATATGTGTGTGTGTGTGGTTTGTGTATGTGTGTGTGGTATGTGTGTGTGTGTGTGTGTGTGTGTGTGTGGTGTGTGTATGTGTTTGTGTGTGGGGGGGTTGTGTGTGTCTGGTGTGTGTGTGTGTGTGTGTATTTTATTAAATTTACCCCTAGGAAAGCTTCCTACCCTCGCCTGCCAGATACTGGAACGGTCCTGCAAATGGCAACTGCTCAGGGCACATCCCAGTGAATCAAGGCGCAATGGACATTGGAATACACTGCCACCTCCTTCCACTACCGTGCCATGCTTTGCATCCTGTGCTTGCTGGGCACAGCCTCTCCCCAGCTAGATCACAGTCCACAGGTGTAAGAACTTGTCTTACGTGTGCGCATGCATGTGTGTGTATGTTTGATTTTGAAACACACAGAACAATGTGAAAACAAGGTCTCTGAATATCCTTTCCAAGGTTCCTTCCGATCACTCTCTGTCAAAAAGGGTATTATTTCCCGTGCCATCTAGCAAATACAGTGGTACCTCGAGAACGAATTAAACTCGTATCTCGAGGTACCACTGTATTTGTTACAGCCCGAAAGCTGTCCCTTTATATCTGGGACAGGGATGGCTCGTGGGCTCCTCGGATATGCCAACTCCATGTAAGCGTGGCAGCCTGCAGACTTAGCCGGAAAGCGTGTGGGCATCTAGAAGGAATATTTATAATTGGTACAGGAAGGAGTTTGTGCGGTCATAATACCCACGTCAGGCATTTTTTAAAAAATCCCTCATCTAAAAAAATTCACACTCAATTCTGCGAGCTTGTTATTGGGACAGTTGATTTACAGATTTGAAAATATATAGCATTTTTGTTCCAAATGTAAGTGGATTCAAAGACGCTTTAAATCTCTGCTGTCCAATATGGTAGTCATCAGCTACATGTGGACATGGAGTGCTCGAATCGTGCGTCTAGTCCAAATTGAGGTATACTGTGACTCTAAAAACACGTATTCGGTTTCAAAGACTTATTACGAAGAAAGAATATAAACATCTTGTGAATATTTCTCATATTGTTACATGTTGAAATGATAATATTTTAGATATACTGGCTTGAATTAAACGATATCATTAAAATTAAGGTCACGTTACTCTTTTGAAAACGTGGCTACTAGAAAACCGAGACTCACACAGGTGACTCACATTTCTGGCTCCCGTTCTATTTCTGTTGGACGGTGTTGCTCTCAATTAACATGTCTTCTCTTCTTTCATTAGCTCTAATGTTTAAAGAGTTGGAACTTTAAAGGAAGATTGTGGGTTTTCTCCTGCACGTTTGGCGAAGGATTTCTTCATTCTCCCCCCCGCCCCCCAAATACTCAACTGATTTTCCAGGTTGTGGTATGCCTTTGGGCCTTTGCTGTCACTGGGTCTTCTGTTTGAAATGGCCTCGCTGCCAGCCAAATCCGGAGAAAACCCACACATTTTTTAAGACTGGTCTCAAGTACCGCTGTGGAATAAGACCTGAACCCGAGGCCTGGCCCAGCTGGCGTGGGTCAGTGGTTGAGCGTCGACCTCTGAACCGGGAGGTCACGGTTTGATTCTTGGTCAGGGCACATGCCCAGGTTGCGGGCTGGATCCCCAGTGGTGGGCGAGGCAGCCGGTCAATAATTCTCTTTCATCACTGATGTTTTTATTTCTCTCTCCCTCTCCCTTCCTGTCTGAAATCAATAAAAAAATGTTTTTAAAGTCCTGGCTGGTGTGGCTCAGTGGATAGAGCGTCAGCCTGCGAACTGAAAGGTCCCAGGTTTGAATCCGGGTTTCAATCCTCTGTGGGGAGCTTGCAGGAGGCAGCCGATCCATGATTCTCTCTCATCATTGGTGTTTTTATCTCTCTCTCCCTCTCCCTTCCTCTCTGAAATCAATACAAAAATATTTAAGAGGTCAACTGAAGGAATGGACCAGGCTTTCCATGAAGATCACACGTCTCCCCGGCACCTGGGGGAGAAACCCCGCTCCACTTCACGTGAAAACAGGCCTGGACCTAGCGGGTGGCGAGGGGGGTGTGACCCTGAGAGGGCTGCTTCGTCTGAACCACGAAGTTGGGGTGAAAAGTGGTGTGTGTGAGTGTGTGTGTGTGTGTGTGTGAGAGAGAGAGAGAGAGAGAGAGAGAGAGAGAGAGAGAGAGAGAGAGAGAGAGAGAACCTTGAGGTGGTTAGCATGGGTTGACTTTCATGGACATTGTATTCTCAGGCGTGGCACCTGTGACTCCCCCTGAATGGCCCGCAGCCTGACCGTGGTATTGGGGTCACTGCGTTACTGCCCCCGGCCTGCATTACTCCTGGGGGCACTTTCAGGTGGGCTCCCTAATGAGCACCTCCGAGGAAACGTCTCAAGCGTCTCGGCCCTCTCATTACTTTCTTCCTTTCTTTTCTATTTGTCTAAGGCAGTGGTCGGCAAACTGCGGCTCTCCTCTGGCCAAGTGCCAGTCCCCCCAAAACTTTATTTCATAGAGATGCGTGTCCTCTGGCCTGGAGGGGCTGCGGACTCCAGAAGATGGCGGCACTTTTGGTTTATACATCTCAGCTTCAGTTTATACGTCTTCGTCTGCAGACTCGCCTCCATTTGGAATTCAATGAACTTAAAAAGGGAGCGCAAGTGCTTTGTTTGAAAGTCTGTTTGGTTTGCCCGGTGGTTTAATTTGCAGCTCAGATATGATTTCAGCCTCCCGGTCGGGTGGTGTCTGCTTTGCATTTGCCCGGTGTTGTTTGCAGGGTCCCGGGACATCACAGGATGCTGCCGGCAGACTAACAGCACACATGGGAAGGGCCGACCGCACATGTACCTTCCACATCTGCTTCAAGAAGGAAGGGGTGCTCTCTGCTCCGCGTTCTTTTGTAAACATTTGCCTTTAAAACATCCTCGAGCTCCACACACGGGTCCCCCTTAATTTTTTAAACCCGCGTACACTTCAAGGAAAATTGAATCCATATGCTTTCTGATTCGTTTACCCGCAACTCATAAAAATGTTGTTTTAAAAGAGCTAAACTCGAGTCTCCAGGGGCCGAGCAGGTTTTGGGACTTGGCCGAAAGCTTGCACTTCCCTGGTCATGACTGAACGTGAGCCAACAGGGTCTAGTGAAACAGGAACACTCACACTTGCAAGAATTCGCACCGACTGGCACCTTTCTCGGGGGTTCAGCTACAGCGAGGCCACTTCTGAGCCTGCCGTCAGCTTCCTTTGCACAGCTGCACGGCCTGTCCTGGCCTTCATCCAAACTCTAGGCAGAAAACTGCCGTTAAAAGTCGCTCTTTACATTGTTCTAGCCCAATGAGAGGGATCAGACAACTGTGGGGGAGGGGCTATCTAGCTATATAAAAGGCTAATATGCTAAGTGTCCTTCCCTCCCTATGGTAATGACGTCACATAGCAACCCCCAGCTTCCTCTCCCTAGTGACTACTAGCCTCCTTGCAGTTTCTTCAGCCTGGGAACATTTTAGCCAGATGGAAACACTCTACACTGGACCCCGATGTCTGTGAAGCGTTTTCCCGTGCCTCATCTCATTTGATCTTCACAGAAGTCCTGGAGGAGGTAGATAGGAGACTCGGTGGAATCCTGTTTTCTTTTCATTAGCCGGAAAACAGAGATTTAGAAAGTTTAGAAACTTGACCCGACCGAAAAGGAGTAAGAACTGGTGGACCTTGAAAATGACTTCAGGTTTTTCTCACTGCAAAGAACATAGTCAAACACGGCTGCAGTTAAATGTTCCACCCTTGGTTCTCCCTGTGTGATCTACAAGAATAACCTGCTTCGTGTTGATATTTACTGCTGTGTTGCTGACAATTACCTGAAAGAGAAGTTGGGTTGCTTCACTGGGCTGGAAAAAGTTTAGCTACTTCAGAAAGCAGGTCTAATTAAGCAAGTTTGTTCTATTTATATAAAAGGCTAAGTTGAATCGCACATATAAAGCTCTTGCTGGCACCAATTGCATGTGTGTGTTTCGATCTGTCATTGTCGATGGTGAATTTGGTTGACACTTCTATTATAAAGGGCAAATAGTGATATTAAACTATTTCTTGTAATTAATTTTCTTTCAATGTGCACGAATTTGTGCACTGGGCCACTAGTTTATGTATATTTTTTTCTGTCTGATTGTGAACTCAGAAAACCATGGAGTTGGCAAGAACCCTGCAAAAATCGTTCTCCGACCTTCAAAGAGGCCTCAAGAAACTTCTAAACAAACGGTCAAGCTATAATAATTGCCACCGCGTGTAATGTTACCTAGAGCAAAGGCTAGTTCTTATTTCCTTCTGACCAAAGCTCAACAACTCTCAATGGCAGTAACGTCATCAAATTTAGATACAGATGCAAGGTTTGCAAGCTTGCCCCCCAACTCAATTCTTGAGGTTCCACTACCGCTCAGATCACGAACTGCTAAGTTGTCGCATCTCACCACTTGGTTCCCAATCACCATAGAAACCAGCCAGGAGACTGCATGGCAGCCTGCAAGAAGACACTGCCTATGGTTGAGGGCTTCAAAAAGGAAGAGGTACTTTCTGCTCTGTAAAGCGATTGCCTGAGCCGATTGGGAAGGTCAGTTGGAGGCTAAGAGCTGTCAACATCCAGACATCTCAGCTATGAAAGTCTCCAGGGCAATCATTGCACTGCCACCACCCAGCATTTGGGGTCCTTCCTTCCTTCCTTCCTTCCTTCCTTCCTTCCTTCCTTCCTTCCTTCCTTCCTTCCTTCCTTCCTTCCTCTCTCTCTCTCTCTCTCTCTCTCTCTCTCTCTCTCTCTCTCTCTCTCTCTTTCTTTCTTTTTTTCCTTCCTTCCTTCCAATAACATGTAGATTGAAATGCCCTCAGCTGTCTGGAAGTAAGCAATTGATTATGCATCCTTTTCATGTTTGGGGAAATGCCCCCAGCCATTTCCAACAGGCAATAACATATGTGATTCAGCCCTTGCTGAGTCTCCAAGTTCCACCAACTTTTTGATGAAACTCTTGCATTTGTGACTTGCTGTAATTAGCTTCTGGCCATATTATATATATATATGTCCTTATACCCCCCCGAACTCCATCATGCCCTCACCCCTCCTGGTGTCTGAGTCCATTGGTTATGCTTATATACATGCATAACCAATGCATGTATATTAGCTTCTGGCCATATTATATATATATATATATATATATATATATATATATATATATATCCTTATACCCCCCCCTCCCCGAACTCTTCTTTTGATCGATCTCTTCCCCTTACCTCTCCCTTCCCCTTCCTTCCCTCTGAGGTTTGATGGCCTGATAGATGCTTCTCTGTCTCTGGATCTGTTTTTTTTCATCAGTTTATGTTGTTCATCATATTCCACACATGAGTGAGATCAGGTGATATTTATCTTTATCTGACTGGCTTATTTTGCTTAGCATAATGCTCTCCAGTTCCATCCATGCTGTTGCAAATGGTAAGAATTCCTTCTTTTTTTACCTCAGTGTAGGATTCCATCATGTAGATGTACCACAGTTTTTTAATCTACTTATCTGCTGACGGGCACTTAGGCTGTTTCCAAATCTTAGCTCTGGTGAATTGTGCTGCTATGAACATGGGGTGCCTATATCCTTTCTGATTGGTGTTTCTAGTTTATTGGGATATATTCCTAGGAGTGGGACCACTGGGTCAAATGGGAGTTCCATGTTTAGTTTTTTGAGGAAACTCCATACTGTTCTCCACAGTAGCTGCACCAATCTGCATTCCACCAGCAGTCCATGAGGGTTCCCTTTTCTCCACATCCTCGCCATCACTTGTTATTTGTTGATGATAGCCATCCTGACAGGTGTGAGATGGTACTTCATTGTCGTTTGGATTTGCATCTCTCAGATGATTAGTGACCTTGAGCATGCTTTCATATGTTTCTTGGCCTTCCTTTCAAAAAGTATCTATTTGGGTCTATGGCTCATTTTTTTATTGGGTTGTTTATCTTTTTGTTGTTGTTGTTAAGTTGTGTGAGTTCCCTGTAAATGTTCGAGATTAAACCCTTATCAGAGATAACATTGGCAAATATGTTCTCCCACCCAGTAGGCTTTCTTGTTGTTTTGTTGATGGTTTCTTTTGCTGTGGTTTATTTTGATGTACTCCCATTTGTTTATCTTCTCTTTAGTTCCCATTGTCCTCGGAGCTGTATCAGTGAAGATAATGCTTCAGATTATGTCTGAGATTTTGCTGCCTGTGGATTCCTCTAATATTTTTATAGTTTCCTGTCTTACGTTTAAGTCCTTTATCCATGTTGAGTTTATTTTTGTGTATGGTGTTAGTTGGTGATCCAGATTCATTTTTTTGCATCTATCTGTTGTGGTGATCATTTTAACACCTCACACTTCTATGTGTCATATAGAGCCTTTTGCCTCATTTAGACAATAACCAAAATTCATAGAGGAGTCAATTAATACAGCTCCATTGCACGTATAAAATGAGTTATTATTCTTTCTTGTCTTTTCCCCTTTTATAATTAATGTTTTTCAGAAGGCAATACACCAACTGGGTGATAGGAGTGCTGGGTAAACCTCATCGCAAGCTACCAGGCACCATTCCCTACCTTTCCTGAAGTCTTTCCACCTCATTAACAAAACAATTACAGTGAACTTGTTTATGCATCTGTAACTGAGTTTGTTGACTTTGCATCGTGCTAGAATGTAAGCGTCTAGTGTTTCTTCATCTATGGGAAGGCTACAAACAATACTATTACAGACAAATGATTTAAAAGCTATGCAGTTAAAACTGGCTTCTGGCACAGGTGCTTCCAAAGAAACTTTATTAGGAGCAAGTTGAAGTTGAATGAGATTCTCTTCTACGTGTTTCTTCCATTTATATATTTCTTTACCTAAAATGATTAAGTAAATCATAGATTTGAGTAGATGGCTCATGATTTCTAATTTGGGGAGGCCTCTCAAGACATTCCTACAGGGGAGAGCTTCATATATTGGTCTTAAGAATAAAACACAAAGAGCGCATTTGCTTGTTTTCCCAACCAATCCTAGAGGACCATGCCTTCAGATACTAATACCTCTGACGTGAAGAAAATCAAGGATCCAGTGATACTGGCAATGAGGTTAGCAAAGACATGTAACTGTGGACTTCTATTGCATAGAGAGGCTTGATGTCAGCAAAGCCTTCTCATGGTGTTGCTCCAGACCCATGATACAGAATCAAAGAAAACTGAAAGCAAAAGCAACAAAACAAGTCTATACCTCGCTTTAAGTCGTTAAAGTTAGACTAAGAACAGCAATGCGATTGTTGTAATTACCCTAAGGTCCCAGATAAAATATATCCATACTTTTATCTCAAAGACCCTGTGTGGTCATGGGGTTTATAATGTTAAGAAAAGGGAACGACAGCTAATATTTATTTTATTCCTTTTCTGTGTGCCAGAATTATTCTAAGCACTTTAGTTGTAATCTTTACATCAATCCTATTGTTTCTCTAGGTTATAATGGCAAAAATTGAGATTCAGAAAGGTTAAGTAACCTGCTGGAGGACAATATTAATAAAGGAATATTACTCGGAGCTGTCTGAAGCCAATGCGTACATTCTTATCCAGTAGATTATTTTGCCTGGAGGATGCAATTTTAGCTGGAAGACAGGGGACTAGGAACCAATAATGCTAATGCAAGAAAAGCCACCTCATCATCTCACTTATTGTTCCTTCCTGGAGAGGTAAACACACACACACACCACACAGAGAGAGAGGGGGGGGAGGGCTAGACCATTATATATAACAAGATTTGAAGATTTTATAGACTAGCCTAAGGTTTTGAAGGTATCAAGGCAGGTGTTAAATGAGAACAAAAATATAGCCAATAATCAAGCATAATAACATAGACAATTTTTTTAAAAAATTTATTTTGGTCTTTAAAGAAAAGCAAGACTCTCTATTAGCAAAGATCATTCAAATTTGAAAACAAAGCAAATATAAGTTTTTGTAATGTCACATTGTAGTATTGTTTAACAGGCCCTCTTGAGGGTAAAAATCTTTGTTTAATATTTATTTTGTACTATTGGCTCTATCCACTGAGCCAAACCAGTCTCGGCTATCTTTATTTATTTTAGAGAGAGTGGAAGGGATGGAGGTTGGGGACATCAATATGTGAGAGAGAAACATATATCAGTTGCCTACCATATGTGTCCTAACAGGCGATTGAGCCTGCAGCCTCGGTATGTGCCCTGACCAGGAATGGAACTCACAACCTTTTGGTATATGGGACAACACTCCAGGGCAGGACTTAGCTTTGTTCATTTCCATATCCCCAACACTCAGGACAATGCTTGGTGCACCTACTAGGCAGTGGTACTGAAATATTTGAATAAATGACATTTGCATAGACAGCAAATGGGTTTCCCATAATTTGGGAGAAAGATATATTATTATTATTACATCATCAGTTGTGATTCTTGTTGAGTCTCGCTTTAGAATTATAAATGACTGTTAGTTTAGCTTCAATACTAATTTTAGTATGATGTGGCTTATATGGCTCACTCTATAACATGTAGATCTGCACATTTGCATTAACACTATTTTGGTCTATATTTTTCTTTCTTTTTTTAAAATATATTTTATTGATTTTTTACAGAGAGGAAGAGAGAGAGATACAAAGTCAGAAACATCGATGAGAGAAAGACATTCATCAGCTGCCTCCTGCACGCCCCACAGTGGAGATGTGCCCGCAAGCCAGGTACATGCTCCCAACCGGAATTGAACCTGGGACCTTTCAGTCCGCAAGGCGACGCTCTATCCACTGAGCCAAACCGGTCTTGGCTTGGTCTACATTTTTCTAGCAATTTCTCAATAACTAGATTTTAAGTCACACCACAGTGAGTTCAAGAATGAGTCATCAATGTATGTAGGGAGAAAAAGGACACATACAAGTATCTGCAAATAGTGCTATCTTCACTAGTCATGTCCTCTAGATAGATTTGCTCGAGTTAAATAAAACGTGCTATCAAAGTAAATGTACCAAAAGTCCTGAATTATTTTTTTAATCCCATAAATCATGGTTTTACAACATAAAGCTATATTCAAGCTGATCATTAACTTATAAATTTTGTTCACTTTATTTTTTTTCACAGTTTACTTATTTTATTATTATTATTATTTTCTTATTGCTTTCAGAGAGGAAGGGAGAGAGAGGAACATCAATGATGAGAGAGAATCATTAACTGGCTGCCTCTTGCACCCCGACGCTGGGAATCAAGTCTACAACCCAGGCATGTGCCCTGGGCTGGACTTGAACCTGGGACCCTTTAATCCACAGGCCAATGCTCTATCCACTGAGCCAGACCAGCCAGGGGCTCACCTTATTTCCTTAATCACAGAGTTCTTTGAAAGTTAGGAACAGGTGGGAGTAGAGGGCGTGGGCCTGGATCCTACCTCCATGGCCTTGACCTGAGCACATGACCCCTTTCAGCCAGGTCAGCAGGCTTCCCCGGGTTGGAATCAGGGTCTCAGAACTGGAGGGAGGACTCTGGAGACCAGAAGCACACAGACTGATAGGTGAACACTGGCCAGAAAGGAAGGAACTATTAAGCCCTCCAACTGCAGATGGGAGAAAACAACATGGCGCACATAGACAATTCAATGCATAAACAAAGGCATTTAGACAGGATCCTCAGGGGGGTTGTTTGTTGAAAGAAAAGGAGACTCACGTCTCATGAAAACAGCAACAGGAATTGTGAGCTTGCCTCTTTCCCCTCCACATTCCTTTCTCTCCTCCCATTCCCTATTTGGAGGTCTTGTCTACCTCACCTTCATTCCCAGAGAAAAACTTTTTTCACTTGGATAAGCCCCAAGGTGAGCTTGGCCTGTCCAGTCACCTCACCCGGCCAAGAACGGATACTAGTCCCAAAGCAGGTGACTCCGTCCCAGTGCCTTCAGGAAGCAGTGCCCTGTTCCCCGAGACTTCAGGGATAATCTGTACTCTCCTTTCTGTTGGCCCTTCATCCTGATTCTATTGTCAGCCGTGTGAGTTCAGCTGTTAACTGCTCACTTAAAAGAAATGATCCCACTCCCCCCCACCCCTATTTTGCCCAGTAACAGCCTGACAAATAGCACCTGCCATGGCTCACACAGAAAAATGCAAGAAAATGGAAAACGAGAGGCAAAAGGCATGAGAATCCCGCTAATGCCTGATGACTGATCTTCTTAGCGCCCTCAGATTTTTCCAGAATCTTAGATCTCCTTACTGAACAACCACACACACACACACACACACACTCACTCACTCACTCACTCACACACACAGGCTGCACGGCCCCCTCCCACCTTCTGCCTCCAGCTTGTTTGTCCGTCTCGCACACAAACCCAGACAATGCTCTCAATAGGCGTCTTTCGGGGAGACAATTGCAGGAAGCGTGGTAACGGGATTTGTCACCCTGCCTGGGCCGCTGTTTCAGCAAGCATTTCGCCAATGAAAGGAAGTTTTCCTAATGGTAGATGTGAATGAACTTCAGCTGTCTCCTCTTAAAAAAAAAAAGAAAAAAAATTTTTTTGGAAGGAAGCCAATTAAGATCATCTGTCTAATGCATCGCTTCACCCCCACTGCAACAAGATGTCAGTTGTAATAGATGTCTAATCACCTCCGACTTCTCAGGACAGGGTGCTGACTGAGCATGCTGAAACAAGGGAGAGATCAGAGGCTCCGCCTGCGCCATGTTTGGAGGTGATGAATGCTAACTTCTCTCCAAAATGTTAGTCTGAAGGGCCACAGAGCCAGGAGTATGTAGAATACATCCCCACACCAAGATGGAGTGGGCTTCGGAGGGTGATCTGTACCAGCCAGAGCAATTTCTCTCCTGTTGTTGGCCTGGTGCCCTCATGGTCGTCTTTTGAGGGGACTGTGGAAGCTAACTGTCCAAATCCATGGCCTGGATGCCTGCTACCTTACATCCACAGGGGGACCATTTCCGTTCATGAGAAGAAGCACCTCCAGATGCTGGAGCATACGCGATGATGCAGGCAACTTCTCTTTTTTGAAGGAATTTTGAGGCCTCTTGAGAGATCCAGCTGTGGAGAGGATGCTGTGTCCTAGAAAGAGACCGCCTGAAGTCAACAGGAATCACGAAGTTAAGAAGCAATGTGGTGTACGTGCAGAACATCGTTAATTTCGCTAAAGATAGATACACCTCGTGGCTCCCCGGATAACACATACACCTTGGAGGCGACCGTCTTCCCTCATGCATGGTGGGAAAATTAATTGTACAGAAAATCCCCCTGGGGAGATTGCAAAGAAACGACATCGCTTTCTTTTCGCTTAACGTGCATACTACCTTCGTCCCAGGAGCCAACAGCTTTTGCTCAGTTACAAACCAATCCACCGTGCGGCCATTTATGATTTCATGGGTCATAACGACCTGCCTTTTTAATCTACTTGGCAGGGGGTTGCTGTGTGACTGTGGTTTCAGTAGGTAAGTTCTATTCTCCTGCAAGCCTAGTATTTTAGCTCCATCTCAGCTGCTGCTCTCAGCTGCCCAGCTTGTTGGCCTGGCCTGTGGAAGGCCAAGCGCTTGTTAGTCTGCTGAGGGCACTCTGGTCTGTCCTTTGGAAAGACAGTCAAGGGTCCTGCCTGCGCTGAGATGTCCAAACTACCGCTGAGACGACTCCATTTTCACGAATGTCCCCAGGACTGCCATTCTGCTCACAGTAACATCAGTATTTGGCCTTTGCCAATATGAACATGGCCTCCACGGCCACTCCGACGCTCATCGTCTGTGCTATCACAGTGACACTTGTCCCCACTTCATGATGCGGCCACCAGAATCATTAACATGAATATGGTAAGTTCCTAATGTCCCCCCAGAGATAGCCAGGCTTTCATCCCTGGAACCAGGAATGTCGCCTTCTATGGCAAGAGGTACTTTGAAGATTTGATTAAATTAAGATTCTTGAGGTAGGGGAATTATCCTGGATTATCTAGGGGTCTCAAAGCAATCACAAGGAATATAGAGTTTCTGTTTTTCCAACTAGCACCTTGATATTGTACTCTAGCCAGAAAGGAGGAAGTTAAGACTAGCAGCCAAGACACTGGTGCAAATGCTCCAGGAAGTGTCTCTTCTCTTTTCCATCCCAGGTAGTTCCACGGGAATCGGATTGAATTCATCTCAGGTTGACATAAGGCCATTGCTCTGCAAGCAAACTGCAAAAAAATAAACTGCAAAATGCGAGCATTTTCTCACCTCAATAGTTTAAACCCCAAATTGGAGGAAAAGGATATTTTTCCCCTCTAATTTCACCGGCCTGTAATTTCAGCCGCCATGGCATATGTAGATAATTTTGAGGCTATTCAGTTGTAGCTGGGTTATGTGTATAAGAATCAATAGGTATAGAAATGGTTTTCTCAAGTCTGTTTTCCTTGAGAACAACCATTTTGAGAATTCGCTAATGCTTCATACACCCACACATGCAAAGGAAGCAGGGAAAATAGAGAGAAAATACTCATTTTTGTTTATTTGCATTGACAGGGCTTACTAACCATGTTTTCACATGGTTGGTCCTGGGCAGGGTGACCTTGCTTTCTTGCAGCTACAATGAGCCTGAGCAATTTAGATTAGGGGACTACATTAATTGAATTTACCTGGTAATTAGCTCACAGTTTCACTTCACTTTCCTGTGCATGCAAATCCTTTCTAAAAGTAAAACCCTTTTTCGTTTAATTGTATTATAAATACTCGCATTTCAAAGCTTGGCCAACCAATTTGTATAGCGATGGAAAGTTTTGTTTTCAAAGATTCATGTAGTATTGATATGATGATAATTTATTTTTCTTTTCTGAGAACAATATATGATTACATTAAACCAATTCGGAGAATTGGCAAAATATACATGAAGTTATCCTTCGGGCACAACCCTTTGTAGCAATTTGCTATTTTGCCATTAATTTTTTTTTCTATATCTATAGCTGACATATAATTATAATTAGAGTCTAAGTAGCATTTCCTTAACCAGTATCACCCCAATCCTATCTAATGAAAGAGTAATATGCAAAATTGACCATACCTCCACTACACCACAAGCCAAGCCCACCAGCCACACCCATCAGCCAATCAGGAGCGAGTAAGCAAATTAACCCCCAACCAAGATGGCTGTGGCCACGGAGAGAGCAGGAGGGAGGCTTGGGTTTCCCCAGTGATGGAGGAAGCCAAGCTTTTTGCACAGCCTGGCTGGCCCAGGCCTCCGCTTAAGACTACAAAATTTCAATTATTGAAGATAAATAAATCCCAACAGAAATGGCTATGGCCATGGATCGAGCAGGAGGCTTGGTTCTGCCCCAGGCTAAAAAGTTTCAATTGTAGAAGATAAATAAATCCCAGATTCCAGGGCCTCTGCTTGGGTTGCTGGGGGCGTGGCCAGCCTGCAAACCATCACAGGCCCCTCGCCCAGGCTGCTCCATGCCCCAAGGAAACCCCCACCCTTGGTAAACACTGTCCCTTGGCCATTCCTTGGGCATAAGGGCATTTATGCCAGCAGTGAATTCAGACTTCAGATGGATAGATTCAAGGACAAGGTCTACCCAGGCCATTGAAGAGACCTCTAGGTCATTTGGGCAGGTCATTCCTTGGCTTGAGTGACAAGAACATGTTGGACAAGAGTGAGGGTATGGCTTTGTGTAGACATTTCCGCCTGGTCTGGTAAACTCTTCTCCCTGAGAAAAAGGCATGGCACAGGAGGGCCAGGGTAGGCTCTTTCAAGTTCAAGTCCAGAGCAGGGTCCCAGAGCAGGACCTAATAGACTAAAATTCTAAGGGATTCTAAGTATATAGAAGTTGGGAAGTTAAGCTATTCACATAGCAAGTTTTAATGGCAGGCCCTTCCAGCAATCTGACCAATATCTACATTCCCTTCTTTCTTATAAATAGAATCCTGATTTTGCTTAGTGTCACGATATTCCTAGCTGAGGAGCCCCAGCTTTTAGGAGTGAGCACGCAGTATGGTTCCGGCCAATGAAAGCAAATCAAAATTGTGCTCGGGATTTCTGAGAAAGCTCTGTTCTCTTGATATAGTTTCCGCCCTGTCTCTCTGGTGTTTTCTTTTTCTTCTTGTCTGAAACACATATGTGATCTTGGAGGTGGAGTGACATCTGTCTAACCCTGAGCTGAACTCAGAGAGGAAAGTCACACAGGAGAGATGACACAGTAGCAGAGACATAAGGGAATCCTGGAACACTGATGACATTCAAGAACCTACTTATGCTAAAACAAACTCGCATTTGGTTAATCCATAATAGGCATGTCTAATAAGTGCACACAAAAGCAACTCCTAATAAAACATAAGCAATCAATTTATATAATCCCTACCCTTCAACAAAGGTGTGAGTTTTGGTGTTGCTTGTTTGCTTCTATTAATACTGAGGAAATAAATCAAGCTTATGAATTGAATTTATGAGCCCATCAACTAGACTTTAAACTCCTTGAATGTAGGGACTGGATTTTGTTTACTGTTTCCCCCAGTGCTTTCCACATGATCTAAAAACATAATTATATCAATAACACAAAGATAAAGATGTGTTAAGGGTTTGCATAAAGTATTAATTTCTAAATAACTTATTTCCATTGTGCTCTAAATGGTTTATAATCAAGGTAGATAGAAAAGCAATAGCATCTTTAATTAAAATGGGACTGGAAGGATGCTTTACAATTTCTGAATTGTTCTTTTGTATTGGTTCTCCAAATTGTTTTTTTTAAAACAAACAAACACTAAGATTTATTCTGAAATGTTTCAATTTTACTAGTAAAAAGGCAGTGGATGAATATGTTTCCTTCTTGAGGATTCACTAATGATTTCAAAGAAAAAAATTCAGTTAAATCTATAAAAATTTAAATTATTTATTCTCGGAAGTGGAAAAATATTTTTATTTATGATTTTAAGTATCTTAGCTATTGTATTTTGGTAACAACAGATATATAGAATTACAAGCCATATGCATTTGCATAAAATGAGCATCCTTGACATGATTTTCTATAGAAAAATATATAGAATTTTAGTGAAAGATCAGCATACACAATGGCAGAATTTAGAATGTGATATACAGGAGATTTATGAAGAAATATAACTTTCTTCTACCTAGCTCCTGTGTCTTTTATCTTTTTGAGAAGAGAAAGGCTCTATTCTTTTATTTTGCTTCAATGTTTTATTATATAGAGGCCCAGTGCATGAAATTTGTGCACCTGGGGGGCGGTTTCCTCAGCCCAGCTTGCACCCTCTTCATTCTGGGACCCCTTGGGGGATGTCCGATTGCTGCCCTGGTTGGCCCCAACTGCCCTCCCTTGCTGGCCACCTTATGACAACATGGGGGTGGCCATCTAGTGATGTGAGGGCGTGAGGGTCAATTTGCATATCACCTCTTTATTATATAGGATATGCAGAAAAGAGTCTATAGAACATATCCATAGTTTTGCTTGAACTTTCTTCTGTGTCTACTCTGAGATCCAAATAATTATTTTTCTCAAAAAATTATGCACAATTTTTCTCTCTCGTTTAGGAATTGTTAGATATTAGATTGGCAAAAAGAATGGGTTGGAAGTTTGGCATTAGATTTTTATAACAAACGTGTTTGAATATGAAATCATCAGTTCTTTGTAGATCGATTTATTATTATTTTTTACCATCCAACTTTTCTTTGAATAGAGCACAGTTAGTCCATCAAATTCTAGTTCATTTTGAAATTCACTCTGTGAACACATGCCATAAAGTCCAACGTATTCACTATTGCACATTCAAGATGATATCCACTTGTAATAATGTTCTGAGTCTATTGCCATCCACATGTATATTTTCCTTCTTTCCTCTTCCAAATTAGAGGTATAAGAAGTGGTGTCAAGTATCATTTATTACTTACTTCCTGAGAGAAGAGAAGAGATACTATTATCTCCTTCAAATCTTTTGTGCTATTTTTATTGAAAAATTTCAGTGAACCTGAATGGATTTATTTACTGTTAACCTCAGAGCAATGGTAGCATAATTTCTGTACTAGGAAAATATAAAAATTAAAACAGCTAAAAAGGATAAACTTTCAGGTTATTTTTAAGCATTCAGTACATTCTGATTGATAAGAATGAACTCAACATATTGTATCAGCTGATGTACAACTAGTTTTTTAAAAAAATATTGAATAAATGATGCAATTTTCGTATTTAAGCCACTGTAATCCACATGTACAACGTAACATTTGCAAACAAGGAAAGTTAGTATAAAGCTAAGCTGTTTTCTACAAGCTTAAATATATTAGGATTCATGGTAAATTGTACTAAAACGGAAAATGGGTTACATTTTGTCGTAAACACTATCAATCATCATTTTTAAGCTTGTATGAGCTAACAAAGGCATTGATTCTGCATCATCCTAACTAGAAAAAAGTTTTGTTCCTTCCTGCTAGTATTGATTACTCATTTTTTTCATTTAACAAGCATTTTTTTTTCAGTGCCTCTGTATGAGCTGGTTCCTACAAATAAATATACAACCCTGCTATGTAAAAACAAAACAAAACAAAACAAAAAAAAACAAAAAATAAAACACACCTCACAGAAATATGTGCAATGCACTCTTGGGTATCAAAGTGGGTAATTACCCATTCTCTCTGGGGAAGCAAGATGATGAATCTTAAACTCAGTTTAAAGCTGAGCTGGAGAAGGTCCTGACCAGAGTGGAGGCAGCAGAGAGAGGAGGTCTGAGGACACTAGAAGAAATGAGGAGTCCACAAGGGATTTGATGTTAGGGACATGGTAGGAGCAAGTTGGTGAATGGTGTTCTGTTTACTAAGAGGCAGCCATCAGAGATAGTTAGTGATGGAGTAACTTGGAGCTTGTTGAGTTTGTTGAGTTTTAATTGCCTGGGACACATCTGAGAGGCGATTCCGACAGCATAGAGATGGTCTCAGAGGCCTTCAGGATGAACCGGCTCCCTTAAGGAGAGCGTGTAGAGCAGCGGTTCTCAACCTGTGGGTCTCGACCCCTTTGGGGGTCGAACAACACTTTCACAGGGGTTGCCTAAGATGATTGGAAAACACAGATACGATTCATAACAGTTGCAAACAGAAATAATGAAGTAGCAACAAAAATAATTTTATGGTTAGGGGTCACCACAACATGAGGAACTGTATTAAAGGGTCGTGGCATTAGAAAGTTTGAGAACCACTGGTGTAGAGGGAGAAGGCATGGCCCATGGTTTCATTAGGCCACTAGAACCTAGCTCAGGCCAAGGAGAGCAGAAGGAGCTGGAATCAGGGGGCTTCTGACTACCAGGGGGAATTAGATGTTGATTCCTAGGTTCCGTGGAACAAGAGGAAGTTTCTGGAGTGCAGTGGCTTGGCCGGGGCTTGGTTTCAGAGGGTTTCTCTGGAGAGAAATGAACTAGGACCCGATGACCCAAGTTGGAAGCAACTGGTGGTGAAAGGTCCTGAAGGTCCGGGTGGAGATGACTAGATCTCCGGCTCTGGAGGTGGCGTGGGGCTTGAAGACCCTCCGGTGGTGGCTCTGGAGGAAGAGGCAGCTGACAGGCTGTGGGGGAAGGAGTATGTCATGGGAAGACACTTAGCGCTACTGACAGGAGAAGGGGGACTTTGAAAGAAGACGGTGAGAGGAACGCTAAGGATTCAATTTTAAGCAGGTTGTATTGGAAGGGAGGGGAGAAAAGCCTCCCCCCTTCTCCTCTACCCCCCCCCCCCACCAAACCCTCCATACACACACAGACTTAGATACCGGACCTCAGCTCTGATCACAGCCAAGGAGAGCTATCAGAGATGGATGTGAAGGGCTGGCAGTCATCTTAAGAGAGGTGACAACTGACTCGGTGAGAATGTTTCCTGTTAGAGATACTGTCCACTCTGGGGTCTAAGGAGTAATAGAAGATTCATGAAAAATACTTAATTCTCACCGAAACCGGTTTGGCTCAGTGGATAGAGCGTTGGCCTGCGGACTGAAAGGTCCCAGGTTTGATTTTGGTCAAGGGCATGTAGTGTAGGTTGCGGGCACATCTCCAGTGGGGGGTGTGCAGGAGGCGGCAGATCGATGTCGATGTTTCTAGGTCTCTATCCCTCTTCCTTCCTCTCTGTAAAAAAAATCAATAAAATATATTTAAAAATTTAAAAAAAAACCTTAATTCTTAGGAAAAATTAATGTTTTGTGTTTCTTTTCTTTCTTTCTTTTTTTTTTTTTTTTTCTGCAAAAAGCTTCCTTGTCTCACTCGGCCAGTGCCTGGGAGAGGCTCCAGGTGGTTGAAAGAATGGCCAGCGGTTTGGGGAAGAGGCTCAGGAAGAAGCAGACCCCAGGGGAGCAGAGGGCCCTCCCAGGCCTCTGGCCCCACAGGCCCCAGCGGTGCTGGAGGGGCCTTTCCCGGAGATGCTCCCAGCCCGGACCGGGGCTGCCCCTCCTGCCCCGGAAGTGGTTCTGCAGGAAGCCAGGGAGCGGGGGGCCTGCGGGGAGACCGGCCTGCAGCTCCCCCGGGCAGGGCCGGTCTCTCCCAGGCCGGGCGGCCGGGCTGAGTGTGGCCTCACCTGGGGGAGCCGCTCCTGGAGGAGGACGGCGGGTGCGGATCTGCCAGCGGCTCCGCCTCAGCGGCCGAAGCCCGGCCCTCGGAGCTGCACGTCCAGGAAATGGAGCCGCACAGAGAGGTCAGTGTGGGCCGCCAAGGCCACTGCCAGGCGGGGGTCCTTCTGGGGACAGGGCGCTTCTGGCGGGGGCCATCGGGAGTGAAGGGGGAACCGGGTGCGGGCGGGTCCGCAGGTGGCTGTGCAGGTGGCTGTGCAGGTGGCTGTGCAGGTGGCTGTGCAGGTGGAGGCGGAGGAGCCGCAGGAGGGGGAGCTGGAGGCAGGGGGTCCCTGGGGCTGAGCCCCCAACACTGTGGAGCAGGAGGCAGAGGGCATTGCTGAAATGCTTTGTGTCTCAGTGTCACTGGGTCCCGGGCTTAGGTGAGAACCAGGAGATAAATTACTTCTCTGGACTCATTCATTAGTCACAGCGAGAGACTGAGCGCCGATCCTGAATCCGCATTGCTCTCTTTGCCCACGATTTTATAAGAATTATTTTTAAAAGTCATTTACGTGTGTGTGTGTGTGTGTGTGTGTGTGTGTGTTAATATACTGTGTTAACTCAGGTTTGTATTTCAAACACATTTCCTGATTGCACTGTGGCCTCAGACAAAAGGCTGGAGCAGCCTTCCAACCTAGTTAGAGGGAGCCAGTTTCACCCTCACCGGTGTGGCTCAGTGGATAGAGCGTCGGCCCACAGACTGAAGGGTCCCAGGTTCCATTCCGGTCAAGGGCACTTACCTTGTTTGGGGGCACATCTCCAGTGTGAGGTGTGCAGGAAGCGGCTGATCGATGTCTCTCTCTCATTCATGTTTCTAACTCCCCATCCCTCTCCCTTCCTCTCTGTAAAAAATCAATAAAATATATTTTTTAAAAAAGGGTGCCAGACTCCCAAGGTCCCCTAGGTAGCGGCTGCCCCATGCTGAACATGAACTTCGGCCCCGGTACCTGGTTCCCGCCTTTCCCTGGAACGGTCGGGCAGCCTGCGTGGTGCTTGCACAGGCGCCTTCCAGCACCGGCTCCCTGTTCCTGCCTCACCTGCTGACATTTAAAAATAACCACGTTGTTTACCCTGTTTTCCTTTCTCGGAGCAAATAAAAGTGAAAACAGATGCTGCCGGCATTTGTGTCCTGCAGTCACAGTTGGAGGTTTCTTCCCCCACCCCCTCGTTCCTTCTTGCTGTACTTTTATTTTTTTTTTAAATCAAAGGTGGTTATTTTTTGTCGATTGGCCCAATTAGAGGAGCTAGTGGCTGCTCACTGACTTCTGAGGCCCGGTTCTGTTCTCCAACCTCAGAGGCTAACGCTGCCTCCGTCTCGCCCCGAGGAGGAGACATGAAAGGGTCCCCGGGCAGGGAAGTCTCCCCCCCAAACAGATGAAGAAGGAGCCTCGGCTACCGATGGCCACGTGAAATGCCGCACACGGCAAAGGAATCCAATTTATTTTCAATAAAACGCCTCTGTTCCGCGGTGACAGATCCCAGAGCCGGACCCCAGAAAGGACCTGACAGCAGATGTTTGCGAGCCCGAGACACAGGGCGACGGAGTAATCGCGGAGAAAAGAAATGGCTTTGAACTTCGCCCCCGCTTTAAATACTGCAAATCAATAGGTCACCGGGCTCTTTAATAGAGTGATGAGGTCTCGCCCCGGCAGATCTTGCACGGTGACAAGCCGATGGGCGTCCCGGCGGCAGGGTCACCCCCGTGGCAGGCCGCTGGCTGAAAGGGGGCCTTTGTGGGAGCCGGGGGTGCCGTGCCGAGCGACTCCCTTGTATGGGGCCACTTCTCTCGAGAGCCCCGATCCTTAATAGTCTCCGTCTAAATGGGACTGACCTCATGAATTACCTCGGGAAACTTAATCTATAGACTGGCTGTTGCTTATGCAGACTGATGAATTCTTGTTTATTCCTAAATGGCTGTCAGCAGACCTATTCATCAAACTCTTAAGGCGGAGGAGAGAGAGAGAGGGAAGGGGGGGCGGGGGTGGTGGCTCACAGAAGCCAACCTGGAGTGGGCCGCTGTTAAATAATCACTAGGCTTCACGGCTGCTGGAGACCCATCCAAACCCACAAAGCAGGTCCCCCCTCCCCCTTTTTTTTATGGTTGAAACTATTCATCAGAACCGCATTTAGATGAGATTCCGACCCGATAAAGGAAAAGAGAAGAAAAAAAAAAGAAAGAAAAGAAAAGAGTGCTTTTTGTCACCATCGGTTTCATGGATGTGTTCTTTCTCTTTGGAGGGATTTTCTTTTCTTTTTTTTTTTTTTTTAACAAAAGTAAAAGAAAATAAAGGCAGATGGCCAACTCTTTTCAATATCCGCTTGCTTTATGCGAGCGGTTTAATGTAGTGAAACAGAGTGAAATGTTGCTACTTGCTAAATGGTAAACAACACCATTACCCAGAATGCCGCTGTAGACGGGCACAAAACAGGGTGCTGGTGATTAATTAAACTGTTGTTGTAATTGTAATGCATGATACATAATAGATAGTGTGCCATGCATTTTAAAGGCAGCAAATTAGCAAATAATAACTTTCCGACATAGCACATCGCCATGGCTTGCCGCTAATGCATAAATAATCAAAAAATAAAAGGCTATTATGCGACTACCGAACACAACCAATGTTTCTGGTGTTCACCAGTCTGTAAACATGTGCAGTCAAGCTACACACCATGGCTGCTGCGGGTCAGAGGCCCCTGGAGGCAAGAGGAAGAGACTCCTCCCCGGTGGACTGCCTTGTGTGTCCACTGCATGACAATGTTCCCATCGTCATAGCTGTCATGTATGCAGTCGCCCCCTATGCACATTTCATGCTTTTGTGGCATGCCGACCGGGATTACAGACATGACTGCACAAGCCCCTTTCATACAGAAAATATAAAATGATTAAGAGAGCAATTTTGTGATACCATGTTCATGTTTTTTCTACTTTCTTGATGTGACTTTTAAAAAATATATATATATATTTTTATTGATTTCAGAGAGGAAGGGAGCGGGAGAGAGAGAGAAACATCAGTGATGAGAGAGAACCATTGGTCAGCTGCCGCCTGCACACCTCCTACTGGGGATGGGGCCTGCAACCCGAGTAAGTGCCCTGACCAGGAATCGAACTGTGACCTCTTGGTTCATAGGTCAATATGATGGGAATGTTAAGGTGATTATTTCTTCTCCCCAATTCTTTCTTCTTGAGATTGTTGAACATTTGGTAGGCAAAGAAAGACCCCGGTGAATATAGAGAATATAACTTAGAGAGGTGAATGCATGCTGGCCACTTATTTGGGATGACTGAGATAAAAGCACATGAATGGAAAGAAGGGGTCGCGATGTCTATGAACATGAGGAGCTTAAGCTAAGCACTGTATCTTTCCAAATCCCCCACCTTATTTAAGCTGAATGGTCTAACCTTGGATTTTTTTTTTCTTTAACAGAAAAAAAAAATTGAAGTTTAAATTACATACTGTAAAATGCACTCATTTTAACTACCGTATTTTCCGGTGTATAAGACGACTTTTTAATCCAGGGAAATCTTCTCAAAAGTTGGGGGTTGTTTTATACGCTGGGTGTCATCTTATAGGGCGAGTATATCCCAAACTCTATATTTTAACTGGAAAAGTTGGGGGTCCTCTTATACGCCCAGTTGTCTTATACGCCAGAAAATATGGCACACCATTCAGTGTGATTATCTTTAATAAATTTACAGAACTGTGCAACCATTGCCACAATTAATTTTAGAGCATATTTCTACCTCAAAAGATTCCACATGTCCATCTGCAGTCCATTTCTGTTCTCACCGCCAGCTTCAGGCATCACTGATCTATTTTATGTCACGATAGGTTTGCCTTTTCTGGACTTTTCATATAATGGAATCATGCAATATGCTATCTTGTATGTCTGGCTTCTTTTACTGAGCATAATATTTTTATGCTTACCCACGTTCTAGCATATATCAGCATTGTATACCTCTTTGTGGATGAATAGTGTTTCATCATGTAGATATATCGCATGATGTTTTTCTGTTCACCAGTCGATGAACATTTGGACTTACGGTTGGGTAGATTCCTAAGAATGTAATTTTGGATCATATGGTAAAGTTATGCAACCTGGGATTTTATTTTATTATTTATTTATTTACTTTTTAATGTGCTCCATGTGTACATATCTTCCTATTGCCTTTCCCCCTCCCCTATTCCCGTACATGCCCTAACCCCCCAGTGTCTTGCATCCATTGGTTATGCTTACATGCATGCATACCTTCGGTTGATCTCTTATCTACCCCACCTCTCCCTAACCTTCCCACTGTAGTTTGACAGTCTGTTTGATGCTTTACTGCCTCTGTCTATCTTTTTTTTCATCAGTTTATAATCTTTATTATCCATAAATGAGTGAGATCACGTGGTATTTTTCATTGACTCAACCTGGGATTTTAAAATGACCTCTCTTCATTTGGAAAATAATATTGAATTCCATGACTGAACGCCGTTCGTTAATCATTCGTATCCTGGGGGGACTGGAGATATTGGGTCTGCTTGCAAGTCCACCATTCGCATCACGTGACCACAGTCACGGTCACATTGCTTACCCTATGGTCCCCTGAAGGATGGTTTCCCTCGAGTTCCCAAGGCAAGAGAGAACTGGAAACAGCCAACGCAGACTTGGTTAGTGTTGCTGTTTGGGGAGGGAGCGGGAACTTGAATGAACAGACTGGCATAGACAGACAACATCACGGCACACAGTAGAAGGCGTAAAGACAGGGGGTAGTAGCTCAGTGTTTGGAAACCTGGAAGAGCAGGCGCTGGTGAGCCCTCCTCCTGGGCCCTCATGCTGTCCCGCGATAGGAGGGCAAGAGAATGCCACAGCTCTCTGCCAGTACTGGCGCTCCCCTGACGTGATGCTGCTTGAGTGGGCTTTTTCTTGGAAATACAGTGGTACCTCGAGATATGAGTTTAATTCGTTCCGTAAACTTGAGGCGTGGGAAACTATGAGACGCTCGAGTCGCGGTAAACTGGTGGGTCGCTTGCAGCCGGCTGATCCTCGAGATTACTCCTATCTCAACTGTTGCTGGTATTTCAAAGCAAAAATCGCTCGTATTTCAAAAATCTCCTCTCTCGAGGTACCACTGTACTTAAATATATTTTATTAATTTTTTATAGAGAGCAAGGGAGGAGGATAGAGAGTAGGAAACATCGATGAGAGAGAGACATCGATCAGCTGCCTCCTGCACACCTCCCACTGGGGATGTGCCCGCAACCAAGGTACATGCCCTTGACCAGAATGGAACCTGGGACCCTTGAGTCCGCAGGCTGACGCTCTATCCACTGAGCCAAACCGGCTAGGGCAAGATTGTTTTGTGTGTTTTTTTAAAAATATGTTTTTATTGATTTTGAGAGAGAGGAAGGGAGTGGGAGAGAGAGAAAGAAACAATAGTGATGAGAGATAATCATTGATCAGCTACCTCCTGCATGCCCCTTACTGGGAATCAAGCCCGAAACCAGGAATGGAACCTGTGACTTGCCTGGTTCATAGGTTGCTGTTCAACCACTGAGCCTCACCCGCTGTACAAGATATTATTTTAGGGCACATGGTCGCCTCAGTGTTTCCCACTGCCAGCTTTTGGCTTGGAGTGCTGGTAAACCATACTCCACCTCACCTTCTCTCTCTGTAAATACACACCAATGGTAATTTCTCCATAGGTAGTCAGGTAAGACGCTAATCGATGCCATAAATCAAAATGTAGTTGACCGCTGCCTGGCATGTAAGTAATGCATTTCATCACTTGCTGTCCTCCTTTCATAGTTAAGGTAGCATTTAGTCAATAGGACTAAGAGTGCGTGTGTGTATCCTTTCTTTCCTTGTCAGACACAGAATGCTGCTGTCTGCCCCCTCTCCCCGAGAGGATTCAGTATAGCTCAAAAAATCAGTCAAGTGACACAGGACGTCCTGGGAGCTGAAAGGAGTGTAAACCCCACAGAGTGAACTCCCCAAACTTCAGTGGGCTAAGAGGTTTCAGGAAACATAGACACTTCCTGGTGGGAGAGGAGGGCATTCTGTACAGATAACTCCGTTCGCACAGGATGTGTGCCATGCAAGGGTCCTGCCTGCTTGTATTTTTCCTTCTCTGTGATTAAAAAAAAATATAACATAAATGTTGGGGTGATGCTCTTAATGACTGAAGGTTGTTCATGCTGGGGATCTGGAAGATGACATCAAGTGTTTTATGGGGACACATCCATACAGAGTAGTGACATTGGACAAAAGGCAGATGTATCTCCGTCACAGTAATGCCAGATCGGTAGCGCATTCCTTACAGTTGTCTTCCTATGACAGTGTCGGCGAGTACCCAAGAATGGGGATGTGCAGAGGGCGAAAGTTGTGCGAAAGAGGTTCATTAGGGTTTGTCTTCTTGGTTGGTAAGGTCTGAGACTCACGTCAGCCACTCTAAGGAACAGGAGGCTTATTTTAGGGATAACTGTGATGAGAACTGGAAGACGGTCTAGAGCAGTGGTTCTCAACCTGTTGGTTGCGACCCCTTTGGGGGTCGAACGACCCTTTCACAGGGGTCGCCTAAGACCATAGGAAAATGCACATATTGACATCATGATGCATAACAGTAGCAAAATTTCATGGTTGGGGGTCACCACCACATGAGGAACTGTATGCAAGGGTCGCGGCCTTAGGAAGGTTGAGAACCACTGGTCTAGAGCTCAGGAAAATCTTAAGAACCTGCTACCTGTAGCAAGCATAGATCTCACTCTACCGATATGTCAATCATCAGGCTTTCTGCTTGTGCTGCCCATCCTCTACCCGTTGCTGACTGCTCAGTTCTCCCCTCTTCTGCAGGACCCAGTGGGAGGGTTCATCTGATTGGCCACATGAAAACCACTGCCCCTACTGGTTAGAGTGTGTTGCCCCACCCATAGCACCTCCTATATTACTTGCTTTACTGTGGGTGTTTCTAGAGCTTCTTTTCATCCCTGTGCGTGCATTGGCCATGTCTGCACAAAGGCCAGGCAAGCTCTACTGCCTTGAGTCTGGAAATAGAACGATTCTTTAAGAGAACGAGAAGTTGAATGGGGTGGGAAGGGGATTAATCAGCTCAGCATAGAAATCAAACACAGAAAGAATGGTTCATGTTCCGCCAGCAAGCAGTTAAACAAACAAACAAACAAAAAGGCCAAGATGCAGGCACGGATTTCGATTTGAATTTCTGGCAACTGTTTAAGAACGAACTCAATACTTGTCAATAGAGCACTCTTACCTGTAGAAAACACCGGGTAGATAGTGACCGCTGAGAGAATAATAGGTGAGCGTGAATTGAGAAGAGCTTAAATATGATTAGAAAAAAGAAAAGATAGCTTTCAGAAAAACATTAAATGCGCTCTCCTGAGAATGCATATGTTAGAAATTTTTTCTATGACCGCATTATTACACGTTTCACCTTACAAACACAGGACGCTTAAATCTTCAGTGTGGACGTAGAGGTCATCTGTTTACCACTTTCTGTATGCCATTGATGAATTGGCTCTTTTGATACAGCTGTGGCTGAGCCAGTCTCTGACCCTGGTGTCATCAACTGTGCTATGGTCCCCATCTAACCAGCCTTGCTTTCTCGACTCCCCCCAACTCTGAGGATGTACATGCGTCTTTATTTATGAGTCACTGGATTTAACAATGACTGTCAATGTTTTTTACATTATGTGGATAAAAGCACATTATTAATGGTATCCCTTATTCACTTAGCGGATGAGACCACTTCTAAGTGGGAAAAAAACTCAAAACCCAAACTACACTCAAATGACATTTTCGTTGTCCACCCCCACCCCCCCTAATCCCCCGCCTTTTAATTTCAAAAGCAAGAGCTGTTTTGGTAGATAAGCAATGTAATGTTTTCTGAGGTGATGGTGTTTAGATATAAGGTAACTGGTAAAAACAGAACTCTTTACATCAATAAAAAAATGTTAAAAAGAAAAAGAAGGAAACCACACTACAGACCACTGAGAGGAAGCCCCAGCAGTGTGAGCACCTTCCGTGTCCTACTGTCCCCAGCTTCCGCTTCCTGCCGTCTCTGAGCCCCAGAGCCCGGTTTCCTTTCTCACCCCGGGAGGACTGAGCTCCTCTTGGTCTTGTTTTGTTGGAGAGGACTCTGCTCAGGGTGGACGCGATGACCCGGGTTCCCTCTTTACCAAGTCAATAACTCACTCACCATTTGGACCCATTCTTTCCGTGAATAAATAGCAGAGGGACCTCTGAGAGCTGGGCAACAGATCGCCGGATTCCTGTGTTTTCTGGCTTGCAGAGTCCGTTGGCACAAAGGATGTCGGAATTGCTCTCAAGTACCTTTTGGGAGAAACAACAGATCCTGAGATTCTAAGACTGGATCAGAGCCAGCGATACCAAGTGCTAGACATTAACAGTCAGGCCAGGGGCCCTAACCGTAGTCAGAAGTCTCCTTGAAAAGAGAGACTGTGCTTCCCAATCAGCTGATCAACAACCTCAACACACCCCTTATCTAATGGGTTTTTGTTCTTCAGTCGTAGAAGGTTCTTCTGCTGACAGAATATTCTCCTTTTGTAAGGAAAACTCCCTCTTCACTCATCATCGAGATCATCACTAGGAACCTAAGTATTTGAAGCATCTCAGTTCTCACAACTCATCATTAAATTAGTCTTGTATCTAAAGTAAATGAACTGTTTTATTTATTTATTTATTTATTTATTTATTTATTTATTTATTTATGTGACTACCTGCATTCCTGATCTAAGAATGAAAGATGGGCATTTTTCATTAGAGTCTAAAATTTCCAATCTATAATGATAGCATTCTGACTTAAATAATCCTTCGTATCCTAAGGTGACTTTGTGCACCTATATACTGGGTCTCTCCGTGGGGCTGAAGACCTATCAATTGCTTTCTATATAAAATGTATTAACCACCCACTTATTTATGCCACTTATTAGAAACCAATTATTATAGAATACTCGAGACTCACTTAGGGACCAATTCATTAAAAAAAAAATCAATTATGCAATTAGGTTGTACCCATTAGCCTAAATGACTTTAGGCTTTTGGAAACTATTTGTTATTTACAGATATAGTTCGCTAAATTAAAAGAAATTATGCATAAGTGATACAGCGACCTGAATTCTTACCCACATCATTTCTTGCGACAGCACCAGGTATAAACATTGGATAGGGCCCTGGCTAGGGAAAATGCTGTAGTGAATCATTTCTTAGGTACCTCCTGCAAACAGTCCCAGGGGTAGGGATGGAAAAGAGTATCTGCTAGGGACTTGTTCCTTCCTATAATCTAATCTGGACGCATGCAGCCAATGCAACTGATTTCAGGCCCACCTTCAACACGGACACAGCATACAAACATACGCAAACACGCCCAAGTGGAGGCGTAACATACACGCACATTCACGGACGCACACAGAGCACAAAAGAGCTCATTAATGCAAGGCCAAAGGAATCAACTCTTGATACTACCTGTGAGTGTACCAGACCGGTGAATCCATACTAGAACGCAGTCTTCCATTTCCGTTTCGTCTTTGTATTTGTGTCACCAAGGTATTCTCCATGGCGCCTATCAGAGTTCATTCGTAGTAGTAGTTGTCTAGTTGTGCTTTCTCCAACGAGCACATCCATAAAAACCCACACAGTTTTCATAATACAGTTCTGCGGGAAATTCCACTGTGCCCAGTAGAATATTTCACTGTTTCATTCGGGTTGGCCCCTTTCTTCATTCCCTCTAGCGGAGACCTGCATGAGAAACTTATACAGTGGTACCTCGAGATACGAGTGCCCTAACATATGAGATTTTTGAGATACGAGCCGTCGAGCGAGCGATTTTTGCTTTGAAATACGAGCAACATTTGAGAGAGGAGCAATCGCTCCGATCGGCCAGCTGCACACGACCCACCAGTTTACCGCGGCTCGAGCGTCTCACAGTTTCCCACGCCTCAAGGTTACGGAACGAATTAAACTCGTATCTGGAGGTACCACTGTATCCTCAAAGCAGGTGCTGGCACACAAGACAAGAACACGGAACCATCTCCCAGCAGAGGCGTCGGCTGCCGAACTAGAGAGGAAGTGACTCCCTCCGTTGGCTATTCCGTTGCCGAAATGCCCCACTCCGCCTCGTCTCCTCTAAAAGGAGCGTGAAGTACAGTGGGAGCCGCAGCCAATTTGTCGGAGAAAATAATACCAGATTTACCCCGCGCGTGATGAAAGCCACATGGACGTTGAAAACGCATTTCACGCTCAGCGTCCGTGGCATTCCTGGCTCAGCTATTCCTGTGAAATCCCTGGAATCTGGACTATTTTAACTGCTTTACCGGCACAAGCTACCGGCAGACACGTGGGCCTTGGAACCAATTACTCCACCTCTCGGATTGGTCTTTACATTTTCAGTGCCGCAAGGAACTCCTCAGTTAATATTTAAGTAGATTATTGGCAATCAGCAAGTAAAATGCCAGCAAAGTCATCTGTTGGCACGCTGCTGTTTTCCTGAAGTAAAAACTTGGATTGCTTCACAGTGTATCGTTTGTCAACCGTATAATCCAGAGAGCAGCACGTTTTCCGTTTTGAAACAGTGAAATTGTATGCCGGCAAAGCAAATCTTGGAAGCACATGCTTCTGTTCACATATATGTACTTTTAGAATCATTGTCATCCATCATAAACAATTGAAAAGACTTTTCAAAAATTCATTCCAACATTATTTTCCTCCTTAAATAGGCATTTATTTTCAAAATGTCAACTTACTATTTTTTTCTTTTTTTCAATTTATTTAAAAATTTTTTTAAATATATATTTTATTGATTTTTTACAGAGAGAAAGGGAGAGAGAGAGATAGTTAGAAACATCAATGAGAGAGAGACATCGATCAGCCGCCTCCTGCACACCTCCCACTGGGGATGTGCCTGCAACCAAGGTACATGCCCTTGAGTGGAATCAAACCTGGGACCCCTCAGTCTGCAGACAGATGCTCTATCCACTGAGCCAAAACCGGTTTTGGCTCAATTTATTTTTAAAATATATTTTTTATTCAAAAATATATTTTTAAAAATATACATATTTTTTAAAAATTTATTTGCTATTTTGTAAAACCAGTTGTTTCTTGCTTTTTAAAAAAAAAAAATAATAAGATAATTCCTGACAGGAAGGACGTTGGGTTTCACATGCCACAGATCTGCGCGAGCCCTCCAATCCTAAAGAGATTTGTTCCATGTCTTAGAATGTTTCCTTTAGAACCTGGTTTCATTACGTGAAAAATCGCTTCATTTTCAATGGGATTAACTCGGCGGGCTCACAGCCGAAGTTCAGAGGATTGACATTGCGGCTGAGAAATAACCCATCACGAGCCACTTAGGTTGACAAAACGGAGAACTTTGTAATGCAATCAGGCCATTGGCACCAGATAATTGGTCACCGTTAGGAATCAAGGAAGTGATTTACGCTTACGTTTAAAAGAAGTAGGAGGAAAAGAAGACACTTTCTGTGCGTTATAAAGCTGTGGGTGGCCCCATCTGCTCCCCTGTCCCTCTGAAACGTTTTTCTGTATGAACATGGGGTCTAAAATTCCTTTTTCATTCCAAGAAGAACTTATTACTATGGTTTCTAGAATGGCGTTACCCTGTGTCCAATCAACGTGTTGAATGGCAAGAGTGAGGGAGGACTGTCGGGGGAGAATGGGAAATAAGGACAGGAAGGGGACAGACAATAATCGAGTCCTAATTCTCAAACTGCAGGAACTGAAGCTCTTAGAACGGAAGCAGCTGAGTCTTGTGAGATGGTCTGAGCTCCCTAAATCTCAGGGTGCCTGCAGGTTACTGGTACCTCGAGATACAAGTGCCCTAACATACGAGATTTTTTTGAGATACGAACCATCGAGCGAGCGATTTTTGCTTTGAAATACGAGCAACATTTGGGATAGGAGTCATCGCGCGGATCAGCCGGCAGCACACGACCCACCAATTTACCTCGACTTGAGCGTCTCATCGTTTCCCACGCCTCAGGGTTACGGAAGGAATTAAACTCGTATCTCGAGGTACCACTGTACTTTGTTCCTAAGTTTCACGTTGAGAACAGATTTGGCCACATTGACCAAGTCAGAAATATGATTACCGTGTTTTCCGGCTCTAAGACGACTTTTTAACCCAGGAAAATCTTTTCAAAGGTCGGGGGTCATCTTATATGCCGGGTGTCATCTTCTAGGGAGAGTATATTCCAAACTCTCTATTTTAACTGGAAAAGTTGGGGGTCGTCTGGAAAATACGGGTAGCTGCGTAATTCAGGTGTAGGCAGGGTTTTGATTGAACCACAAATGGCCAGACAAGTCTAAGAACAGCCATTCCCAGAGGAAGAAGAAATTGGTTTGATGATCCCAAGACTTCTTTTTCACAGCTGACTCCATGAAGTGGATAAATAAGTTACTGTACAGTGACTGATGTTCACTAAACGGAGCATGGTAATCACTTTGTTAGGTATATTAGTAATGAATAATGAAACCGATGTATTGTATATGAATATAATTTTTAAAAGATCTAAAACGCAGAGATAATTAGGTTGTTTACTTAAGTTCTGTTCTTTATTGATCAGGACTATGATCCAAAACCAGAGCTTTCTACCTCAAAACACATTGTTTTCCTCAAACATAATGCAAACTTTGAGGTACATAGATTGCACTATTTTTTTTTAATATATTTTATTGATTTTTCACAGAGAGGAAGGGAGAGGGATAGAAAGTCAGAAACATTGATGAGAGAGAGACATCGATCAGCTGCCTCCTGCACGCCCCCCACTGGAGATATGCCCACAAGCAAGGTACATGCCCCTGACCGGAATTGAACCTGGGACCCTTCAGTCCGCAGGCCGACACTCTATCCACCGAGCCAAACTGGTCTCGGCAGATCGCACTATTTTGGAGCATGCAATTTGTTTCAAAGCACAAAAGACAGTATGTGCATGGATGGAGAGAGGCCAGTGGCAGGCTGCCGTAGTCAGTACAGTTCGAGAGCTGCTAGAACCGCACAGCCCCCGAGATGAATGGTAAATTCTACCCACAACTTACTCATAATCCATCTGAAATTTTTCCCTTCACGTCTTTGGAAGGCTCTCGAGATGAATATTCCTCAAAAGGCAATCAAACATTTCAAAAAAGGAGAAAAAAGAGGCATAACCCATTTGTTTCATGTCTATTGTTTTTATTTTATATCTAATAAATATTTCTTAGAAAATAATACCACTGAATAATATGATTGAAAATACAGACAGAACAAATGATAGAAAGTCATCCCTGTAAAGATTTTTGCAGTTTGTGCTTCCAGATTAAACACACGTGTTTTTTTTTTTAACCCCAAATACTACCCTATAAAAACAGTTTTATAAACTAGGTTATTTTTTTTCTCTTAATTCATTGTGCATATCAGCGCGTGTGAATGAGCAATAAATTTTATTGTCTTTATCTAACAGACCAGAGCATCCATCTCTCCCCAGATTGATGCCAGTGGTTATGTTTTTAATCCGTTCCCCTCCTCCCCCCTCACCACGGTTCGGGCCCGTCCATGAGTAATGTAGCTTGTGATGAGCCGGAGTATTTAGTAAGCTAATGTTCACTGTCCACAGCGGGAGGCCCGCACAGCTTGTCTGATGAGAAATGAACCGCCTGCGGCAATCTGTTAATGGCAACTCCTTCCCCACGTTGGCTTCTCGGCTTTGCCGCCTCACGTCTAGTTCAAGCATGGCAGCGCCTTCCGGGTTTCCTGGAAAGTTCTCCATCCCAGGAGCCGAACAGTGAGCTTTCAGCGAAGTATTGTCCTCGCTCCCCCAGACCAAGCTTCCCCAGACTGGCTGGGGTCACTGATCTTATAAAAATAAGTTTTCAAATGGGTGTTTTCACATTGAGCACTTTAAAAAAAAATTCTATTTTCAGATAAGTTAGTGATGAAAATGAGTGGGCAACAACCTTTGTAAATGTCTGAGTTTCTTCAGAGAGACTATATATATGTGTGTGTGTGTATGTGTTATATGTATATATGTATATGTGTGTATGTGTGTGTGTATATGTGTGTGTATATGTGAATATACACACACACACATACACACACACACACACACACACACACACACACACACACAGGAAACCAATAATTGTCTCACTAATAGAAAGTGGACAAGGAACCCAGAAGGCTGGTCAACCTTGAAGCTCTGCAAGGTCAAAGCCAGCCACCCCCCCATCTAATGGAGACAATGAACTTCCCCATCAAATAATCATGTCAATCCTGACTGATAAGATAATCTACTTGTTCCTGGAATTGCCTGCTTCAGGGCAAAGGGTGTATCCCAAACCTGAATAAAAGAGATGGCAAGGCCAAAGGAAGGTGGTAGTTTTTCCACTAGAGGAAGGCTCCCACCTGGCCCCCCAATATTGCCAAATCAATGCTTTTCTGGTCTCTCTTTTCATTTGCATGTGGCCTCCTCCAGAACCCGAGCCCTGAATAGGAACCCTGAACCATGCGGGACGTGAAAGAGGTTCAATATTTCATTTCCTTTGTTGTCCTCAAATGGGCTGCATTGTGTCTTTTTTTTCCTGTCAATGCATTTAAGATATATAATATCTATTAATAAGCTCCTCTAGTTTTGCCTTAAACAAATCCTATTACTTTGTGAGTCTATCCAGGTGCACAGTGATTACTGAATACAGCTCAATTTAATTGGATACAGTGATGTCCTGGTGTGTAGGATTATTATTCAGAAAAGTTAGTACGTTCAGTTGTCACTAAATTTTCCTATTTTTGTTAAATTTCACATATAACTCCCCTCCCCAAAATCTATAGGTTTCATTGACGTAATTTTAAAATGGCCCTAAAATTCTTCAAAGATTTCATAGCTATGACCAAAACAGGGAAAAATATATCCAAAGTCATTTGATCACAAGTTTTATAGGCAGGCAGGTAGGTATAGGGTAGTCTAGCAAGCATCGGTGGGTGTGAAGTGTGCACATAAGTAGGAGTGTACACGTGCGCGCGCGCACACACACATTAAAATTTTTTGTATCATCAAAGGAAAGCCTTACTCCCCCACCTCACACTCACCATCTCTATTTCAAATCCCTGGTTTCTGGAAGCCAGAATTATCTATATTTTTTAAAAATATATATTTTTATTGAATTCAGAGAGGAAAGGAGAGGGAGAAAGAGCTAGAAACATCAATGATAAGAGTGAATCATTGATCCGCTGCCTCCTGCACACCCCACATCGGGGATTGAGCCCACAACCTGGGATATGCCCTGATCAGGAATCTAACTGACCCCTAGGTTCATAGGTCACTGCTCAACTACCTAGCCACGCTGGCTTGGCTGTGGGTATTTTTTAATTTTGGATTAGATGACTATTTTTTAAAATTCTGTGACAACCTCTTTATTTACACTTCAGTAAGAATGGCAGTCTCCCATGGCACTGTACATCACTTGCAAGAGCAGAGCCTGGTACCAGGTGTGGAAACCCTCTTACAAGACAAAAACTCAGGAAGTCATCAGGGGGCATGGTGGGTTGTGGATCCTAACCCGGAACTGACTGAAGCATGGATGTGTTTCTGTCAGTGAGCTCCTCTCTGTCTTCTCCTTTCAGGGAATGAACCTTCCCACAAAACCAGACTGAGGTGGTTTATTCCATTCCAGCTCTTTAGGAAGAAGCGAGATCGTTGTCTGTCTGTCTGTCTTAGAGAAAGGTCAGCCCACTTACTCCATTGTCCCAATATCTTCTTAAACTGTCCGGGAAACAGTTTGGGTAGATTCAGATGCACTGACATGGATCCATTGGCAGAGTGGTTTTCTAACATGGAAGCTTTTGCTCTTCTGTGAAACCTCAGAAATGCCCTTATTTTTCTAGAATGTTCTTACCTTAAAGTGATACAAAACGATTATATCACTCAGTGATGAGGGTCGTAGGCTCTGGAATTCACCTGATCTGGCTTTGAACTGCAGTTCCACCATTTTGTTTTTGCTGTGACCTTGGACAAGTTATGTGCCCTTTCAAAGTCTCAGCTTTTCAAGAAGTAAGATAGGAAAAATAGAAACAGGCATCCTACAAGGCTGTCATGAGAAATAAATTACAGAAAGTATGTACAATTCTTACGTAAATGCCTGAGACATTACAAATCCTGTGTTTTTCCCCATAAGTAGATAGAATATGTTGTAGCTTCAGTAATAATTATAAAATAACTAGTATCTTTGCCAGTGCAGTCAGATTTTTTTTTTCCTCTTGAGCTAATGAACATCCCATGGACACATGGTCACATGATTTAATAAGAATATTACCAATATAATATGATTATAAATATTATTTTTTTCAAAATAGAGTTCCCTAGATGCCAACCAAAAGCGGGTTTGCCTTACTGCCTCTCCAGAGCTTCCCTGGCATATGCCAATCAGGTAATTGTTGGTGTAAACGGATCATTAGGTGCACAATTACCTCATCTGAAAGACAAAAATCAGGGCTGAGGAGAAGTGATCCCTGTATACTGTGTTGTGAGTGCACGCATCCTGACACCCAATGTGGGAAAATTAGCCCTTAAATTCTTTTCTCGTCTGTAGCTTTCCGTTTCCTTTGTGGATGGTATCCATTACAATCCAATGAAGATGATGTATTTTCTGGACATAATCTATTATTGTATTTCCCGGTGTATAAAATGACTTTTTAACCCAGGAAAATCTTCTCAAAAGTCGGGGGTTGTCTTATACGCCGGGTGTCCGTCTTATAGGGCGGGTATATCCCAAACTCTATATTTTAACTGGAAAAGTTGGGGGTCGTCTTATACGCCCAGTCGTCTTCTACACCGGAAAATGCGGTACTTTCTGTCATCACTTCTCGAGTAAACATGTATGTAAAACCAAGTTGCGTATGTAAACTTCATCCTATCCTCTCCCGCTACCCCCGGCTCTAGCAGACATTCTATTTCATAACTCTTTGCACGGAACTGATGAAGGCTTTATTTTATCTTTTTTTCTTACCTGATACATTTGGTAAACTCTTCCAAGCTGTCTTCCTCTCTGGCAGAATATTGTCCCCGGCCTATTTATATGCTAATTACGTAAGTGTTACCTTTTACTGACAAGTATTTACATGTTAATTAACTTGGGGAAGGAGAGTTAGAATACTAGTTGGCCCTGTTTAAAGTGATAAAGGGGATGCTCTCTCCTTTCGAGAAGAGAACAAAGACAGTATCATAAAAGGGAATTTTTTAAATTACCTCTTCCTGAGAGTTAGAAATAAGTTTTCCATCCTCTCTTCCCGCAGAGGGATTCTCCACTTTGTGATCCGAGGCACGAAGGGAGCAGGGAGTGAACAGTCTTCCTTTTAATCTGGGGGCGACAGGGACAGATCTGGTGCTGGCCATTTAGGGAGGTCAGGGGTTGGCAAACTCATCAGTCAACAGAGCCAGACATCCACAGGACGATGGAAATTTCTCTTGAGAGCCAGTTTTTAAAACTTGGCTTCTTCTAATGCCACTTCTTCAAAATAGGCTCACCCAGGCCGTGGTATTTTGTGGAAGAGCCACACTTAAGGGGCCAAAGAGCCGTATGTGGCTCGCGAGCCGCAGTTTGCCGACCACTGAGGTAGGTGATAGTGAAAGAGAAAATTAAAAAAACAAAAAAGGAAAAGAAAGCAAGCTTGGAATAGTATATTTTTATTATTTTATTTTTATTTACTTATTTTTTAATTTTTTTATTGTGTTATATGTATACATATCTTCCCATTGCCCCCCCCAAAACAGGCATACCCTAACCCCTCAGTGTCTTTGTTCATTGGTTATGATTATCTGCATGCATACAAGTCCTTCAGTTGATCTCTTATCTCCCCCACCCCTCCCTAACCTTCCCGCTGTAATTTGACAATCTGATGCTTTACTGCCTCTGTGTCTATCCTTTTGTTCATCAATTTATCATGTTCTTTATTATCCGGAAATGGCATACTTTTCATTGAAAAATACTTGAGAATAAACCGATTCCGTGAAAACCTAGACAAGTAAATTAGCAATAGTCTCTTGACCTCTTATTGTAATGGATTGTCCTGCTAATCCCCGAAAGAGAAATGAGAAGAGAGCTGTGACAGAAAGGTGTGTGGCAGTGGAAATACTGCCCCAATTAGGAGTCAATGGGCGATTATTTATAAATCTGTGCATTGTATAAGATACCATAATTTTGATCGAAGGGAAGACAATTTGTATCGGTATTTGGTAGAAAGGAATTAATGTTTTTATTGTATTCTCCACAGAAGAGTTCCCTCGCTCCATTAATTTTTCTCCACATTTTGTTTGGTCTTGGGCCAAAAGAGGAAATAAAGTCTGAGAGCCAGGATTTGGAGGGATAATTAGGGCCTTTCCACCCGCCAGGTATCTGTCAGGGGGTGGTGAGAGCTCTTTGTCTATGAAGTAGCCATCCTAAGAGAAGACAAAATGTTGTGTAGTGTTTTTGTTCTTTGTTTTGTTTTTGTGTAAATGCACCTCTAATTTTAGCGTTTATTAATGCCTCTAAAGGTTCTTGTCCAGACACATATTCCTGGTGAGATGACATAACCATCCTACACCAGCCTGGTGGAAAACTATGGGCAGAAAAAATTAAAGAGTAACTGTTCCTAGTTTACATTTAGTGAGAATGCTGCATTGAAAAAACCATCTACTCATTCATTCAACACTACTTGATGGCATCTGAAGAATTAATGACACAGGCAAGACTCTGATCTAGGTGGTGGGGATCCATCAATCTGGAGATTAAAGTCTGGTAGAACTATTCCGACATAGTTGCGTTTATGTATTTATTTTTTACACCTTGCTTTATGAATGTATCTTTGAAATTAAATTACTTCTGGTTCCTGGTTATGTTGAGAGAAACAGACAGTAATTTTTTTCCCTTTTAAGAAAGTGTAGCAAAGCTGTCTGGACCTCAAAGGCCTAATGAAACCCCAACTCCCACTATGTATATGCGGAAGTGTCTTCTAATTGCAAACAAGATATCAAAGAGAGAACGAATAAATTCAGTTATATTCTGCTCAGAAACTCGGATCTGAGAGAGAGATTAAATATCACAGGGACAGATTTTTTTTTAGACAGAGTTCTACATTAAACAAAGAAAAGATTGCTCTCTCTGATATTTGGTTAAAAGTCCTTCTCCCAGGATCCACACGCACCACAAATAACACATGAAAATACTCTCACTTACTTTTCCTTTTTCCCTTGAAAACTTAAGTATAAAAAGAAAGTGTTCACTGGTCTGAGACATCAGAGGCTTGTGCACATGAAGGAGAAATATTCTCCATGCCTCCAGTCCATAACCCTGGTAATCATTTAGCATCATGGAGATGCTTTTACAATATGAAATAATCGTCCTCATTCCCAGTAAGCGTTTATTTTTTTTTTAAGTCTCTGCTCCTCAAGTCTTTTATTGTTCAACGTCTGATGAAGCTCATTGTCCTTGTTCCTCGGTAGCTTATGAGGGATGGAGACTGGGAAAGGACAAAAGAGTGCAGCGTGAGGAAAAATGGTTCTCTCCCACCTTTGGGGTGAAGGCGGGCGTATTTTTATTTCTGATTTTTGGGGGCTTAGCTCCTGTATATATATATTTTCCCCCTTTCTCCTTCTCTCATTGTCTCCCCTGGCTCTCCCCCTACATGAAGAGGGAGTTAGAAAATCCATGCTCTGAGCGCCCAGATGATCAGAGAGTCACGCCTTCTCTGGCGCCCTGCCCCCTCTGCCTTCCCCAGAAATTGGAAGGTGGCCTTGAATTTGATCTCCACAGAGGATAAACTCTTGGCTTCAGCAAATTCAAGGTCCTCTGATGGACGGTGTGTGCTGCTTTCTGCAGAGTTGAAGGGTTCCATTTGCTATGTGGACAGTCTGGATGCAGTCAGAGATTTCTTTTATGTCATGAATGCACTTTCACGGAGGTGGCTTTTCTGCCGGTGATCTCGGTAGAGAGTAGGGTACGGAGCCAAGGTCACAGCCATCCCGGGGCCTGTGGACATGAGGATGGTTTCCTCTACCCGTGCGCATGGGCCTGGCAGTTCTGCTCCTGCAGAGGATGCAGATTCTCTCTCTACTTCATGTCTGCTGTGGTCTTTCCAGCAAACAAAAGGAAGTACAGTGGTACCTCGAGATACGAGTTTAATTCGTTCCGTAAGCTTGAGGCGTGGGAAACTATGAGATGCTCAAGTTGCGGTAAACTGGTGGGTCGTGTGCAGCCGGCCGATCCATGCGATTACTTGTATCTCAAATGTTGCTCGTATTTCAAAGCAAAAAATATCTCACTCGACGGCTCGTATCTCAAAAATCTCATATGTTAGGGCACTCGTATCTCGAGGTACCCCTGTATTTGGAGTGGGCACCCTTGTCAGCTGTTTCTCTAAGCGGGCCTTTGATCACATCCAGAGAACACACACACACACACACACACACACACACACACACAACACAAACTGCTCCACCACCCGCTTCATTTGCATAACTGAGATTGATGACAAGGGAAGGAAGGTGTTTGCGGGGCCGGGAGACAGGAATTTTGGGATTAAGGAGGAAGCAAACTGAAATGAGCTGTCGGGAGTAATTAGCAAACACATACTTCATATTTTCATTAGATATTGCTGTTTGGCCACACCAGGCACAGGCTTCGGATCAGACCGCAGTTGGGTCTCTAAATAAATGTATGCGGAAATTACAGGGGGAAGCAGTTACTTCATTACATTTCAAGAACTCTTCAGGGATATTCAGTAAGTGGAAATCTGGTCATTAGCGATACCGCCCTGGAATGAAACCGTGGTCAGAAGAAATGACAAGTGTCCCCACAAAACACGGCCCAGAAGCTTGATGATCTAGGATTTAAAAATAAAAACCAAGGGGGCGATAGGATACATCATACGAGCTATAACAACAAATATTATTGAAAAGTTATATTCTTTTTTTAAAAAATATATATTTTATTGATTTTTTACAGAGAGGAAAGGAGAGAGATAGAAAGTCAGAAACATCGATGAGAGAGAGACACCGATCAGCCGCCTCCTGCACGCCCCACAGTGGGGATGTGCCCGCAAGCAAGGTACATGCCCCCAACTGGAATCGAACCTGGGACCTTTCAGTCCGCAAGCCGATGCTCTATTCACTGGGCCAAACCGGTCTCGGCGAAAAGTTGAATTCTTAAAATAATTTCTACCTTCATTATATAAAATACCAGTCACCATATGCTTTTTTGTATTTTTTTTTTGGAAGTGCCCATGACAAAATGAATGGCCTCTCCTTGTGCCAGGACATCTTGGAGAAAGCCTCAATCAGGCCAAAACCGGTTTGGCTCAGGGGATAGAGCGTCGGCCTGCGGACTGAAGGGTCCCAGGTTCGATTCCGGTCAAGGGCATGTACCTTGGTTGCGGGAATATCCCCAGTAGGGGGCGTGCAGGAAGCAGCTGATCGATGTCTCTTTCATTGATGTTTCTAACTCTCTATCCCTCTCCCTTCCTCTCTGTAAAAAAAATCAATAAAATATATTTTTAAAAAATAAAATAAAAATATGAACTCTTTCCTTAATCCTAAGGACCTCAGTGAATGGCTCAATGGACTCTCGAGTTTCAAGAGGAGAGGTGGCTGCGAGGGCAGATCCAGATCCTAAGATGGTCCTCGGATGCTCACCTCTTTCCGTCACTGTTTTGAAACCACTTGCTCTTTGAGACTGTGGCTTTGGGTCATCAACAGATTCCAAGAACAGAGCAAAGCATTTCGTAAAAGTCTCTCTGCATGCGTCGGGAATGCGCGTCTCCAGCTTAGAATAAGTCTCAGTCGCTGCCTTCTTTCTGCAAAGGGCTGTGAGAAGTAGACTCAGGTGGAGGGGGACTTTGGTGATTATTCAGGGAATCGAGGAAAACGTCCTTCATTTACATGGAAGCTTCTACATTCTGTGAGAAGCCCCCAGCAGTGAGCTTAGTGAGACGATAGAGGTTTTTATGGACCCTCACATCTGCTGATGAATAACCTCAAACCCAAAGCTAAGCAAATCTATTTAACTCGATGTAATTATAAATATGAGCTTTTATTATTCAAATGATGCCTTCGGATGCCAGGAAAGCCACTCTGTGCAGCTTATTAACAACCACAGAACAGAAATATTTATTCTCAGAAATGACAGATGTCTTAAAGCAAAACAATAATATAATACCCAACCTCCCCCGAGTGGCAGCTTTTTAGACTCGACGAGGAATAGATCTTTGACCTTCAAACCAGGGAGATGTCTGGGAGGGAGAGAGAAAAAAAAAAGGTTGTTTGGCCACTTGCTGCTTTAGCTTGATTAATAGGTTTCTACTCCGGTTGATGTGAGATGCTGATTATGAAGTATTTCCGCGGTGATCATGTGGCGTCTCTGACAGCCCCTCTCCTCCTCCCCACCCCCTCCTTACCGCCAGGAAAGAATAATTCTCAATTCTACATCCTCTGGCATTTTTTTTTTCTTAAGGGCACGCTGGGTTCCTATTCTGTGGTTCCTAATTAATTTGGTTGCCTGGATTTCATTTTATTTCTTGGGGGATGCAGCCAGCAAAGGCGGGCAGAGTGCACACCTGCGTCAAAGCACGTCTCTGGTCGGGAGGGGTTTAACCGTGGTCACTGCCGCCTCAAAGATGGAGGAGACAAAGGCTCGTTTAAAACAATGGGGTACCCTGCTTTCCCGAAAGTAAGACACCCCCCGAAAATAAGACCTACTTCCAGTTTTGCCTCTCGCTGTAATATAAGGACCCCCCCCCCCAAATAAGACCTCCCTGGAATAGAAGGGCCCCGAAGCTACCATCAGGCGTCTTACTCCTGATTTAAAGAGACCTCACCCTGCCTGAACAGCTCTGGCTGTGCTGCGGCCCATCAGTGAGCTGGTTTGTGATGACAATTACTACAGTGTCATATACAGGTACACTGGTACCTCGAGATACAAATTTAATTTGTCCCGTAACCTTGAGGCATGGGAAACTATGAGACGCTCGATTCGAGGTAAACTGGTGGGTCGTGTGCAGCCGGCCGATCCGTGCGATGACTCCTATCTCAAATGTTGCTTGTATTTCAAAGCAAAAATCGCTCCCTCGACGGCTCGTATCTCAAAAATCTTGTATGTTAGGGCACTCATATCTCGAGGTACCACTGTAATAAATTTCCTTTTTTTTTTTTTGCTCAACAATAAATGTTCACCGTATTCTTCTTCATGGAAAAATAAGACATCCCCTGAAAATAAGACCTAGTGAATCTTTGGGAGCAAACATTCATAGAAGACACTGTCTTATTTTCGGGGAAACAGGGTGGTAGGATCACTTATTCTCTTCAAGGGGTGGTGCAGGCAGGTGGTGAAAGGCACAGACTCTGGGTGAAGTTCAGCGGTCACTGCTAAGCTGGTTACTGACAGATCCATCGGCGGCCGAAAACCAGGTGACACGGGCTTTATTAGAGGCCGGGCCTGCCGGGCTGTCTCTCAGAGGGAGAGCAGCGGCCCGGGCAGCGGTTAGGACTCTTTTCCAGGAGAATGAGGAAGGCACGAGGGCTTGTGGTGCTTGGCGAGAGCTGGTTGGTTAGCCAGTGTATATCCATAGTCAGTGTATGTCCATACAAGGTGTTCCTTCCGGATTGGGGCCACATCACATTTACGTAAGTCACCGCCATCCCAGGGGCGGGTGGCTTTAGTAATAATCACATTCCAGGGAAAAGTGAGTCACTCCGTCACCTCGGGCAAGATGCTAGGCCAGCAGTTCTCAACCTGTGGGTCGCGACCCCTTTGGGGGTGGAACGACCCTTTCACAGGGGTTGCCTAAGACCATTGGAAAATGCAGATATTTACATCACGATGCATAACAGTAGCAAAATTTCGTGGTTGGGTGGTCACCAGCACATGAGGAACTGTATGCAAGGGTCTCGGCCTTAGGAAGGTTGAGGACCACTGAGCGAGGCTCGCTGTTAGTGGTGGCGATTACATAGGTCAACGTGCATAAAGCACCTGGATGTGTCCCTGGCTCTTTGCGAATGTTTCTTACGAAGCAAAGCAGACCAGAGCTCTTTTCCTCAACATCTCCGTGGTCAATCAATTGGTTAAATGCAGACACTGATATGAAATGCAATAGAAAAAGGAACAGGAAAGGGGCAAAGGTTCAGTTGGAGAATAAAACTCGGTGTGAGCTGGTGAGAGAGCAAAAAGTGTAATACAGCCGAGACCAGTTTGGCCCAGTGGATAGAGCGTCAGCTTTCGGACTGAAAGGTCCCAGGTTCGATTCCGGTCGGGCATGTACCTTGGTTGCAGGCACAACTCCAGTAGGGGGGTGTGCAGGAGGTGGCTGATCGATGTCTCTCTCTCATCGATGTTTCTGACTTTCTATCTCTCTCCCTTCCTCTCTGTAAAAAAAATCAATAAAATATATAAAAAAAAAAAGTGTAATACATTGGGTGGGGGAGGGTAAGAGATTAGGCAAGGGGGCAGCGAGCAGCCATATCCTGAGAGGGGCCATCATCAGGGAGCTGGACTCACATGTAATGAGAATCTACTGGAAATGACATGATGAGATTTATGCTTTAAGAAGATCCTTAAAAAACAGGGGGGCGGGTTGCCAAAACTGGTTTGGCTCAGTGGATAGAGCGTCAGCCTGCAGACTGATAGGTCTCAGGTTCAATTCAGATCAAGGGCATGCACCTTGGTTGTGAGCACATCCCCAGTGGGGATGTGCAAGAGGCAGCTGATCAATGTTTCTCTCTCATCGATGTTTCTATCTCTCTCTCTCCCTTCCTCTCTGTAAAAAAATCAATAAATATATTTTTAAAAAGGGGGGTGGGGCAGCTGGTGTGGTTCAGTGGTTGTGCGTTGATCTATGAACCAGGAAGTCACGATTTGATTCCTGGTCAAGGCACATGCCTGGGTTATGGGATCCATCCCCAATAGAGTGCATGCAGGAGGCAGCCAGTCAATGATTCCCTGTCATCATTGATGTCTCTATCTCTCTCTCCCTCTTCGTTCATCTCTGAAATCAATATAAATGTGTTTTAAAAAAAGGTTCTTTGTTTGTTGTGTGGACTATGAGTTGGAGAGGGCCAGCAGCAGAAAGGTCAGTAAGGGGTCAGCGTCACAGGAAGAGACAGGGTTTGGAAGTGGAAAAATCTGTGTTTGACAGCCAGTGTGGTCCTAGGTCAGCTCTCTGAGACTTGCTTCTCTCATTCAGAATCCTGGGCAAGAGGAACACCCTTGCAGGGTTGTTACGAAGATGAAATGAGATAATGCCTATAAAAATGTTTGGGGAGCCCAAACCGGTGTGGCTCAGTGGATAGAGCATCGGCCTGCGAACTGAAAGGTCCCAGGTTCCATTCTGGTCAAGGGCTTGTACCTTGGTTGCGGGCACATCCCCAGTAGGAGGTGTGCAAGAGGCAGCTGATCGATGTTTCTCTCTCATCGATGTTTCTAACTCTTCCTTTCTCTCTGTAAAAAAATCAATAAAAATATATTAAAAAATGTGTGGTGAACTATAACAATGAACAAACACCAGTTCTTAAGGACATTTCTAGGACTGCTACCATCAACTGTATTTTTCAGTGTATGGTCCTCATACCATCTGCATCCAATCACTTGCGGCACATATTTAAAGAGCAGAGATTTTAGCTCAGACTCCTAAATTTCCACCAACTTCTCACTAGTACATTCTGACGGGGGCCTTGCAATGTTGTGGCAAAAAGTATGTAGGCTGAGGCAGGACAGTTTACTTTCAAATCCTGGTTTTGTCCCAGTAGTTTTCTGTCTCTCTCTGACTCATTTGCCTCGAGTGTAAGCTAGGAACGATAATTAGAGCACTTCTTAGATTTTTACAAGACTAGTGAATTAGTGCATGTAAAGGGCTTAGAACAGAGAGTGACTCATTGTAACCACACAACAAATGTTAACCGTGGTTCCTCGCCAGGAATGTCGTCCTGGATGCAGAAGTTAGTGCTGAACACAGCCCTTCAACCTCAAACCTCTCCCCAGGCAAAGACCCAGCCCTTGTGTGTGAGGTGCTCAGCACCAAATCTTTAAATGACACGGAAGTCAGCCAGCTTTAACAATTCTAAGCATCAAGGAATACTAAACTAGGTCAAAATATAAAAGAAAGATAAATAGATAGAGAGAGAAATCAGCATGTAATGCAAATTAAAAAACGGAAGTCCCCAGCTTGAGTTTTTTGAACCAATTGTTAGTTGCCATGTATCGATCTGCTTATATGTCTGTCGTCTCTGCTGTTGCTTTGTTAGCTCCTTGGTTCATGGTCTATGCTGAAATGTGATTTAGGAGTTTTTTTTTCTTTTCTTTTCTTTATTCCCTCTGATTTCATTCTATGACAACTGGGCCCCCATTTATTATTTCTCCAGTATCTCCTAATTTCCTTTCATGGCTTCCATAGAATGTATGGCTATTCCTTTCATTCCCTCTGGTCACTTTTCGGCAAGCAGAAAATACAGTCAACTTGACTAGTGTAAGTGATGGAGCAAGCCTTAGGCAAAAGTGGGCTGGTATGATCGTGGCAACAGGCAAATAAATCCCTGCTTTTTGAAAATTCTCTGTATATCACTTCACTTTTATGAAAGACCTAACTCGGTACCTGTTTTCACAAATGGAAAGAAATCCAAAGAGCGTTTTCACTTCTTTTTAAAAAGGCAACAAGTGAAAACAGCATCCATTGTCTGTTTGGCAGAGAGCCTTCCAGAGGCAGCAGCGCCCCCAGCCAGGTGAGGGTCCCCGCCAACCTCCTTCCCCTGGACCTGCACTCCGCATCTCCACATCAGGCCACTAGAGCTTCTAAGTGTGTGTGTGTGTGTGTGTGTGTGTGTGTGTGTGTGTTTAATATATTTTATTGATTTTTTTTACAGAGAGGAAGGGAGAGGGACAGAGAGGTAGAAACATCAATGAGAGAGAGGCACCGATCAGCTGCCTTCTGCACGCCCCCTACTGGGGATGTGCCCGCAACCGAGGTACATGCCCTTGACCGGAATCGAGCCGGGGGCCTTTCAGTCTGCAGGCCGACGCTCTATCCACTGAGCCAAGCCGGTTTTGGCCAGCATCTGTGTTTTACTTTGATTTATTTTGTGCCTCCGTTAGCAAGATCTGTCCGAAAGTTTCAGAAGCTTAGGACAGCTCCTAAGGGTGTGACACTTAGGGTAAAACTGAATGTCATTCATCGTGATTGGTAGGTTATTTTTGAGGGTGGGGACAGGAAAAAGTCCACATCAATGAATGGCGATTGCTTATTTGCTTCATGCCATTTTGGCTTCAGCAAGTTTTCAGAGGAATGTTCTGCTGTTGGACAGCGGGGGTGGGGGTTGGGGGATGGGAGACACCTGTTGTCAATGACTTTAGGGGGAGCTTCCCGGCCCTGGGGTTCCCTGCTCTGCATCTTTCTCGGAGAAATGAATTTCTCCCTCTCTGTGCTCTTTCTCTTATCAAATGCCTCCCAGCTGGGACTGAGACGGAGAAGTCACCTGCACAATTGTCGAGACCCTCTCTCCTTCCATCCCCACCAGGAAAGAAAAACAAAAAACAAAACAAACCCCAACTGTGCCTGAATTCCAGGCTGCCTTTTGAACCCGCCAGCAGCCATGGGCTCTCTGTGTTGCTCCTGTGGCCGGGGTGCATTTATTTTACGCGAGTCCCCCTTCAATTTGGAGGACATGGATCTTCATGAAAAGAACAAAGGAAGAAAATAAAAAAAAAAAAACAACTTGTAAAGGACTACAAGAAACACCCCCGCTAGAAGCAGTGCGTTGGCTGACAGATGGCGGGATCGGTGGAGAAGCGAGCACCATATTTGCGCAGTCTAACCCGTGGAGTGAGCCAAAAATGTGTTATCTAATCCCATCCCTGGTGTATTTGTATGTTTTGGAATAAACAGATGCCTAATGAGGAATGTGTCTCAGGCGCGTTTTGGAGGGAACCTGGAGAGAGCCGGGTTCGGCTTCGGAGTTTGATGCTGACAAATTATCAAAGGGTGCGAAGTGGAATCGATTGTAAATTAATTTGTCAGAGCAAAGACAGCATTAGAATGTTATCAAAGCCACATCGTTTTTGGTGTTGTTTTGTTTTTTTTTAAAAAAATAATACAACCCAGAATAATGATACCCCACAAATTTGCTTTTAAAATGTCTCTACTATTTATATCCTTTTATAACAACGACACCTCCTAAAAAGGACACATGCCCTGTCGTTATTAAAAGACTTGGATATGGGCCTGACCGGCACAGCACGCTTCGATATTATCAAGCTTTTTATCAAACGAATTGGAACTCACTCATCAGGACATACATTTGTCTGTATTGTGTGGGACATGGCTGAGGCCCAGCACCGCCCCCCCCACTCCCCAATCCCCGACCTCCTTCTGCCAAAATCTTAGTTTCCTAAAAGAAAGAAATGCTAATCCGACTGCTGTCTTTATTTGAATCGTGCATGTGGAGGCTGTGTGTTCACATAGAGATGTATGCCAGTCCAGGGTAAGGCAAGGAGAAGAAGTAAAGTCTGGGATGCTGTGCGCATAAAAAGAACTTAAAACGGGCTCAGATTCTAAGTGAGCACATGGACCCTGGTTTTCTGGAAAGTGGAACTTGTGGCTATGGCTTTTCTTCAAGGAAAACATTGAGAGCGGTGCTTTGCACGGGTTAGCATGGGTGCCAGGTAGCCAACACGCGTGGAGAAGAAGCCAAGGAATTTCATTCTCTTTTAACAAAAAGCGTGGAAGCACGATTCGCCGGTTCATCCATTAATAACACAAAAAGTGAACTTCAAAACCAGCAGTATTGTTAGAGATTTAAAAAATGTAATGATAAAAGAGCCAATCTCTTTTTTTAAAAAAAATATATTTCTTTATTGATTTCAGAGAGAACGAGAGAGAGAGAGAGAGAGAGAGAGAGAAATATCAATGATGAGAGTGGATCATTGATTGGCTGCCTCCTGGTGGATGTGGCTAGTGGGCGTGGCTGTAGGTGTAGCAGAACTACAGTCAATTTGCATATCCCTCTTTTATTAGATAGGATTCCACTGGAGAGCAGTCATAAACTGAAACTTGGACTTAGAGGGCATCTGTTGTTCCACTCTGAGCCTGCATTTGCTTATCCTGCCTCTCTTTCCAGCCCCAGGCTGCACCTTCCATGCACTTGCTTTCTGTCTTCGGCCACATTAACCTCCTCTCAAATTCTCAAATTCTGTGCTGTTCCATTTCAGTTGCAGAAGCACCTTTCCCTCTGCCTGGTTTGTTCTTGCATCCACCTAAGCCCTGCCCTTCTCTTTGATTCGGTATTTACTTTTCTGAAGCGAAATCCTACTTGGATGTCGTGCATTAGATAATACAGTGGTACCTCGAGATACGAGTTTAATTCGTTCCATAACCTTGAGGCGTGGGCAACTATGAGAAACTCCAGTCGCGGTAAACTGGTGGGTCGTGTGCAGCCAGCCGATCCGCACGATTACTCCTATCTCAACTGTTGCTCGTATTTCAAAGCAAAAATAACTCGCTCGACGGCTCGTATCTCAAAAATCTCGTATGTTAGGGCACTCGTATCTCGAGGTACCACTGTAATAATTTCCTCAGCTAGCTTTCCCTTCTGCCTGAGTTGGACCGTTCTCCCGTTCCACACTCCCTGCACCCAGTACTGTCTTCACCATGCACTGCGTGCCTCTAGCATGTACGTTCATTGTTGTGAGTATTTCATCATTTTTGTCTTCCCAGCTAGACCACGGGAGCCACAGAAGGCATGCCACTATTTGCTCACTGCGCCTAGGAAAGGAGCTGCGTCTCTGTAAGTAGAAAGTGCCTGACACATTATAATGCCTGCTCCATCAATAGCGTTGAGTTAGTGAATTAATACTGCCCCTACACTCACAGAGTTTACATGGGAGACCTAGGGCATGTGATATATATACAATAAGCACACCTTGATAAGAAGGATTATTATAGGTACGGTATGTCATTTTTAGAGTATTTTTTTCTCTTTCTTAAACAACGTTGAACCCAAGAGATCTTAGATACTTACCTACATCTCTTACGTAATCATTCAAGTTTCTCCTCCTTTAAAAAGAAAAATGGAGAAAAACGTTTGGGTCTGCACAAGATGAAGTGACTGACATGGGATGAAAGATTGATAGTTCAATGACTGTAGTCCACACTCATGAAATTAATAGTCCATACTATATTCGGTATCTTCATCTCAGACACATTTACAATCAATACTGATCATTATCACAGACTTGTCTCTTGTTCAGTGATCAATGACAATCATGATAACAGCTGAAATCCATTGATTGGGCATGTCCTCTATAGGCAGAGTTGCCATGGGGAAAAGAAATTGCAGGGAAGCGAGACGAGGCTTAGAGCAATTTATAAAATAACTGGAAGTTGTCACAACAGTCCACTGGCAGTCTTGAACCCTCAGATGATTCCTCAAATTCAAGTGCACCAAGGTCTCTAGATGCTTTCTCCTCCTGCCAAGCCTACTTTCTGAAAATTATTATATAATGGTACCTCGAGATACGAGTTTAATTCGTTCCGTAACCTTGAGGCGTGGGAAACTATGAGATGCTCTAGTAGCGGTAAACTGGTGGGTCGTGTGCAGCCAGCCAATCTGCACAATTACTCCTATCTCAAATGGTGCTCGTATTTCAAAGCAAAAATAGCTTGCTCGACGGCTCGTATCTCAAAAATCTCGTATGTTAGGGCACTCGTATCTCGAGGTACCACTGTATATGTACTATATTTTCCAGCATTTAAGACGATCCCCAATTTTTCTAGTTAAAATATAGAGTTTGGGATATACTCGCCCTATAAGACGACACCTGGCGTATAAGATGACCCCAGACATTTGAGAAGATTTTCTGGGGTTAAAAAGTCGTCTTCTACGCCAGAAAATATGGTATGTTGTAGAGAACTCTAGCTTCGTTTATAGAGATCAGGATTTTAAGTGTAGGCTCTTACTAGGCTAAAGCAATATTAGGGGATTTGGCATGGCACTTAGAGGCCACTCCATGTACCTTCAGAATAAAACCTGTTGAGGTCCATGAAAAAGAATTAGTCTCCCTCTTCAGGAAAAATCCCTCTGCATTAGTAATTTCACACTTAGGTTTGAATGCTGCTTCCATTCCTTCTTAAGATTTCAAGAATCTCTTCGTTTCAGAGAATATCAAAAACTTTTTATGCCCGATAAAGAATGGATAAGTTTAATGTGAAGTTTAGCATCCATAGTTATTACACGAATATTTACTCTCTCTCCTACGCTGTACTTTCCATCCTTGTTACTATTTTAATAATTGGCAATTTGTACATCCTGATCCATTCCCCTTTTCTCTCATCCCTTCAAACACCCTCCCATCTGCAACCATCAACTTGTTCACTGTATCTATTCATGTGCACAGTCTCTATTCATGTGTACAGTAGGTGCTTCCAGATATGTCTTTTTCAATGGCTTATGGTTTTTTTGAGTACACCTATTTTACCTTTTTGGTTAAATTTATTTTATTCCTATATATTTTTTAAAAATATATTTTATTGATTTTTTACAGAGCGGAAGGGAGAGAGAAAGTCAGAAACATCGATGAGAGAGAGACATCGATCAGCCGCCTCCTGCATGCCCCACAGTGGAGATGTGCCCGCAAGCAAGGTACATGCCCCTGACCAGAATCGAACCTGGGACCTTTCAGTCCGCAGGCCGACGCTCTATCCACTGAGCCAAACCGGTCTCAGCTGTATTTTTTTTTTAAATGTAATTGTAAAGGGGGTTGTTTTCGTAATTTTGCCTGGTCACTGTGGCTCCGTGTTTGAGCGTCGGCCCATGAACCAGGAGGTCATGGTTCCATTCCCGGTCAGGGCACATGCCCAGGTTTCTGGCTCAATCCCCAGAAAGGAGTGTGCAGGAAGCAGTTAACCAATGATGTTTCTCTCTCATCGATGTTCCCATCTCTCTATCCCTCTCCCTTCGTCTCTCTAGAATCAATAAAAACTTACTTTTAAAAAATGCAACTGATTTCTGGTTACTTATTTTGTATCCTACCACTTTATACTGAATTCATTTATCAGTACCAGTAGGTTTTGGGTGGACTCTTTAGGGTTCTCTATATAGAGTGCCATGTCATCTGCAAATAATGACAGTTTTACTTTTTTCCATTACAATCTGGGTGCCTTTTATTTCTTTCTTTTCTGATAGTTATGATTAGGACTTCCGGTATGGTGTTGAATAAGAGCGGTAAAAGTGAACATCTCTGTCTCATTCCTGATCTTAAGGGGAACACTTGTTGTTTTTGCTCATTGAGAATGATGTTGCCGAAGCTGTTTTGGCTCAGTGGATAAAGCATCTGCCTGCGGACTGAAAGGTCACAGGTTCGATTCCAGTCAAGGGTACAACCTTGGTTGAGGGCACATCCCCAGTGGGGTGTGTGTAGGAGGCAGCTGATTGATGTTCCTCTTTCATCGATGTTTCTAACTCTCTATCCCTCTCCCTCTCTGTAAAAAATGAATAAAATATATTAAAAAAGAGAGAGAGAGAGAATGGTGTTGACTGTGGGTTTGTCATAGATAGCTTTCATTATGTTGAGGTATATTCCCACTTTGCTGAGAGTGTTTATCATAAATGGGTCCAATTAGTGACACATTTCTTTACTTGTAAAATTAAACTAACGTTGCATCAAAACGTCTACTCAAAAATTGTTGGGAAATATTGTACCTTTGACACTTGAACTTCTTATCCTTCCTTGAATAGTAAGATAACTAGAATGAGTTAGAAATCGCATTCTGTTATATGGCTATACTCCTTTATCCAAGTAATGGGCATTTGAGTTCTTTCTAAGTTTTATCTATTACAGATAATGCTTCTGTGACGATTCATGTGCAAGTTTCTCCATGGGAATGTGTTTTCATTTTTATTGCTATTACTTGGTGCCACCATTGGGCATGGTCCTTCCCTGGACCTGGGGCTCTAAGATACGGCAAGTGAAGACTTTTGTGCTGAATTTTTTCCCTAATTTCTTCCGATTCAGATGTACCCATCACTTTCAGGTAGATCTCTGCAATAACCTGACTATGTCAGTGAATGGTTCAGAACTTCTCATAGTTTCTGCCATTGTTCTCAACACAAAGGCTCTTTGGTTGAACTCTAAAAATGATCAATAATATGGTTTTTCTACTCCGAATCATCTTTATCTACTCCCCCTGGATATGCGACAACTCTGGTTGAACCCTGGTAGAGGGTCAGGAGCCTTCTAGTCCAGCAGCCATCCATGTTTATTCTTACTAGCCTTGCTGTTGCACTTACTGTCCTCCAGCCATCTTTACTCAAAAGAAACGTGTGCACAGGCGCGCCACGAGAAAAAAACGAGTGTGTCCACAGTTGTATATGTCCACAACATATACACTCATCAGTAATGAAATGCATACTTAAGTTGTGGTGTATTAATATACTACTCATACCACCATGTAGCATACAGCAAGAAAAATACAGTGGTACCTCGAGATATGAGTTTAATTTGTTCCGTAACCTTGAGGCGTGGGAAATTATGAGACACTTGAGTCACTGTAAACTGGTGGGTCAAGTGCAGCTGGCTGATCCAAGCGATTACTTGTATCTCAAATGTTGCTCGTATTTCAAAGCAAAAATCGCTCGCTCTACGGCTCGTATCTCAAAAATCTCATATGTTAGGGCACTCATATCTCGAGGTACCACTGTATACCAAGTTTAGCTACACCTAACCATGGATAAGCATAGTCTGAGTGAAAAATGTCAGACTCAAAGTACATACACATACGCACGTGGGCCTTTGTGTCTGTTTATACACACATATATGTATGCGTATATACATACTACATGTCCATATGTATGTTATGTGTGTATTCCCTATGGGAAGTCATTAAGAAACAAAAGCTATTGTCTCAGAAAGCTGAAATTAGGAAGTACAGTGATACCTCGAGATACGAGTTTAATCAGTTCCGTAACCTTGAGGCGTGGGAAACTATGAGACGCTGGAGTCGAGGTAAACTGGTGGGTCGTGTGCAGCCGGCCGATCCACGCGATTACTCCTATCTCAACTGTTGCTCATATTTCAAAACAAAAATCACTCGCTCAATGGCTCGTATCTCAAAAATCTCTTATGTTAGGGCACTCGTATCTCGAGGTACCCATGTAATTATTGGATGGAGTTCCATGGAGCCTCTCTGATGGGTGAAGAAGTGGCTCAGCGAATCTGTTTCTTCTCCTCGGCATCTTTTTACTGTGTTACAGTTCAGTTTTTAGGAGTCTGACATTCCCCAGTGTTCTGCCTTTTCTGGCTCAGCTTGATCATGCGGCCTGACTCCTTGTCCACATACCTGTCCACTCTGCTTGGTACGTGACGACCTGGCATGAGAGAGTCCGCAGGCCTGCGCCCAGGCATTTCCATTTCCACGACTTGATTTGCCAGTGGAGCCACCGTGTCCACGGGACAGAAGAGAATGGGAAGCATTTTGGAATGTCCAAAGGTCTCAGTGACCCCTCAGCCCGGTTGTAATACTGGGCGTTTGAGGCCGTTTCCAAGGAGATCTGTGACCCCGGGTCATTCATGTACCTTGTAACAGCATGGGGGTTTAGTGTGTGTTCTGTGTGTGGAGAAAGAGCCTCCTGTGGAGGTGGTGAAAGGCATTATGGAGAAATCAATATCTTCATTTCACCCGAGCACTGACCATTTGTAGCAACGATACGAGGGATCGCTGCCCAGGGAGAGCTTGGTGGGCAGGATGGAATGCACGGGACAGAGAACTTTGGAAGATCAACACACAGGCTTGCTTCAGGAGTTAAAGAACACGAAGATGAGGAAGCTACTCGGAGACATTATCTTTCTAGAAATATGTAGCCGAAACCAGTTTGGCTCAGTGGATAGAGCGTGGACCTGTGGACTGAAAGGTCACAGGTTCAATTCTGGTCAAGGGCATGTACCTTGGTTGCGGGCACATCCCCAGTGGGGGGCGTGCAGGAGGCAGCTGATCGATGTTTCTCTCTCATCGATGTTTCTAGCTCTCTATCCCTCTCGCTTCCTCTCTGTGGAAAATCAATAAAATATATTTAAAACAAAATAAAATAGAAATATGTAGACAACTTGTAACACTAGCAACGTGCTCTGGAGAAATGAGGATTTCACTGTACATAACTCTGTTTTGCAGAAGGCATGAGATCTCTAAAGAAAGATTCATGTCATAAAGCTTGGTTAGGAGTCAGTGGAACATACCCTGACTATACTTTGAGGTATCCAAATCAAAATAGGGTGCTTCGTAGTCTGTTAAAGCTACAGACCAGTTAGAAAACCATATAGTACGATGCCAGGAATAAGTCTGGTCATCTCTGTCAGGAAGATTGACCGAAGAGAAAAGTGAGGACATTTTAAAAAATATGATAGGTTGAGGGATGAATCAGAGGACTAACGGAACCAGACTCTTTCATCTTCTCAACTACAAATACTAGATTAGCCAGTGTTACTTGAAAATGAAATTCAATAGCCAACCACTGATCTATTTTGATTGATTTTTTTTCCCCCTCCAAACTATTGTTTATCGTACCCTGATTTGGGTGGTATTCCAGTGTTATATCTATACTGCTATAATTAGTGGTAATGCTTTATATATCTCTTTCTATCTCTTTCTGATACCTTCTAAATAAATAAGGAATATGGATGCATATTTTTAAAAAAATATTTTTATTGATTTTTTTTACAGAGAAGAAGGGAGAGAATAGAGAGCTAGCAGCATTGATGAGAAAGAAACAGCAGTCAGCTGCCTCCTGCACGCCCCCCACTGGGGAACAAGCCTGCAACCAAGGGATATGCCCTTGACTGCAATTGAACCCGGGACCCTTCAGTCCGTGGGCTGACACTCTCTCTACTAAACCCAACCGGTCAGGGCTGGATGCATATTTTAAAGGTAATTACTTATTGTCTTGGCATCTTCATAGCTTCCACAAGGTTTAAGTACATACAAGGACAAGCTTTTTTTTATATCTCACATGCATGTATAATTTTGTTACCCGTAGAAATCATTTATCTTATTCTCTATGCACAGAACAGTCAAATGGGAGTGAATAATTTTCTCAGTACTCGCTATACATTTTACTGCTTCTTTTCTTGTTATCTGACAATGTCAAGGAATAAGAAGTTCCTTGTATTTAGTACTTTTAAGGTTTTCTTTTCCCGAGCCATACATTTATTATTATTATTATTATTATTATTATTATTATTAATTTTATTTTTTTTGCTGTGTCTATAGATATGATAGCTATTTCCAGAGGTAAAGACAGGAGATGTGTGAGATGCAGATATCCAACAAAATACAGCATGCTGCAGAATTTCCCAAACTGGGATTCCGGAGGAAACTGGTCTTAAAGGCGTTCTCTTGCCAAGTCAGTTTGGAAGATGCTGCATCTTATCTTCCTTCGTGGAGGTTTACAGCAAGCTGGGGAGTATTAAAAGCTTTGGTAAATTCTGTAGAAAAAAGAAAAAGAAAAGAAAGAAACTGGTTTCACAAAAGCCCAGAATGACTATATTTAAAAATTCATGAAATGCCCATTATTTTCCTGTTTAATTGTGGAAAATTTAGTTTTTTAAAAAAATATATTTTATTGATTTTTCACAGAGAGGAAGGGAGAGGGATAGAAAGTCAGAAACATCGATGAGAG